>CAUJRU010003787.1:0-32875 GCA_963277665.1 Viscum album | reverse complement strand
TATAAATATCTACAATAATAACATGTAATGTATAGAGGATGTGAGGATTACTCAAGGTATTTCGAAAAATTCATCCATCTTCATTATCGATGGTCAATGTACTAAAAAGAAAACAAACTTTCTTAGTTGAAAAATGTTCATCCAAAACCCAAAATACGAATTTATGGCCAATTATAGGAAATATTGAGAGAACAAAAATCTGAATTTCTTAACCATAATGTCAAATAGTGAAAATAAAAATCCAATTTTCTTATTACTACCACTTCAATCCAAGATTACGTAATAAAAATGTATGATAAATCCTAATAACCCTATAATGAATAAGAAGATGAAGTTGTGTTTGATGTTTATTATGAATAAATTCTTTATATGGATGATTCTTTGGATGTAGTTAACTCATTACCCATCATTTAAAAAATGTTTTTTAGAATGAAATTTTCAAATAAAAATGAAATATAACTAAAGAATTTTAAGGTGGTTTCAAATATAAATAAATAGATTATTTTTATACATTATTATTAATATTTATCCAAATCATCATTATTTTATAATATAAAGGTCCTCAAAATAATTTTTTCTCAATATGAACAAGAAAAGACTAAAAAAGTGCGAACAATTTTAATGATGTGGGGGGGGGAATTCATTGAAATATTTAATGAATAATGTAATAAATATTTAATAGAATTCTAAATCCTAAGGAAAATTTTTTTAAACAAATTTGAGATAACGATTAAATTAATGAATTTTCATTAAACACTAACTATATAATATCATTCCTCAAGATGAAGATAATATAATAGATTGATATATACTCATTCAACCACCACTAATATTCATGTACATCATTAAAAAGGTTAAAATATTTTTATTTATATATAGAGATCATATGAAGAAGAATGTATTTTGGTTTACCATTGATACTAGAATGTTATAGTGTATAAAAATATGATGCCATACCCCCCTTCATATTTTAGATTATTTTTAACAAATTTATAATTATAGATATTGTTAATGGAGTGATCATGGGGATAGAACTCTAGTTAAAATTTGTGAAATTTCATTTATAATTATCTCTTTTAAATAATGTTAAATATTTATTTGTTTCCCCTTATATATATGTTTCAATTTTGTTGGATAATAGTTGGATTCATGAAGTAATACACAATAAAAACACGTCATGATATTCCACACCCTCCAAAATTTCTGTTTTTTATCTTAATTTTATATTTAAATTTATTATGATTATATAAATTAATAAGTCAATATTCTAAAAATATATACGTTTTCTTTTTTCTGTGATAGTTTAAAAAATATTTTATATTATTTTGGATTTTTCACTTTTTTGTGTTTTTTCTAATTTTATTATTCTATGAAATCATTAAAATTTTTAATAAAAAGTTATGTCACATTCCCATTAACTATGTTTAACTTATTGAAAATATATGTGGTATTTATCCAATATAATTGGTACCTTTTTAATAATGGGAATGTTTTGAACCTTATTTATTGATTCTAGTGAAGATAAAATCTTTATAATGATAATATTGAAGGTGTATATATGAAAACATTATATTTTTTCACTTTTTAACGTTATTTATAGTAAAATTGTATCATTTTATCTCGCCACACAAAATCACACTCAACCATGACCTGTGAGTTTTTCTTTCCTAATGGTAGATATAATTATGTAATTTTTTCTATCTTGTAATAATGGTTTTTAAAAAAAATCATTTCCCATTTAATAAATTTTATTATGATAATAGATTGACATGTGATGTTTTACCTCATATAACACTATTGTATGAACCTGAAAAAAAATTAAAAAATCATAATAAATTATGGAGTATTTAGTTGTACAAAATATGGTGATATCTTGGTTGAGATATTAAGGATTATCTTTTGATAATTATTAAGTTAGTGGGTTTTTAAAATTAATTTTAAAATATATAAAATAGGTTTGGTATAAAAATACAAGATAAGAATAAATATTTAAAAAGAATATAATATACTAAAATTTCAGTTAAGATATAAGATAGAAATAGTTGACACACACACATGCAAACTTAGTTTCAATGTAGACTTGCAACTTGTTTCACCTTGATTAGTGTGATTAATCACACTAAAGTTTATTTTGATATAAATTATAAGAAAATTAATTTCAAATTTATTGATATCAACTACTTTTAAGAATAATTTTTCCCATATTTCTATGATGGATTCTGAACTGTCAACATACACCATTTTCTAGAATGAAGAACATGTGAATTTTATATGGTTTGAAAAGGGTATGTGTAGGGGACTTTGTAAATATTTATTTATTAAATGGTATTATGATACAAATAGATCTGATTTCATCATATTGAGACTAAAAATTACTTTTTATTGATAGAGTGAAAAAAATAAATGTCAAATTATGAGGGGCTAAAAATAGTGAAGACCTAGGGATTACCCTAGAAAATGATATTATAGTTATTAGGGAGAGAATTGGTACCATAATAAATTATGGTCAGATATTCAAGATCCACCTTTATAGAAAAGAGTACGCAGTAAATTTACCTTCCCTAAAATTTTTCCTAATCATAATATTATGTGTCTACCCTTTTGAATTATCTCTAGTGTTTTTATCATAAAATAATAAATATTTTGTGTTTTTGAATGAAAATTTATCAAAAAATTATAACCCAAATGGGATAAATTTTTAATTTGGTTTATGCTAGCTCTATCCCACATTTCAATAATTGAATTTTTTCATAAATTAAAAGATTCACTTGACATGATAAAATATACTTCATCTCGCCATTTGTGGATTAACTTTTTCATCCATGCTTATATTATTGTGAAATTTGCAAATATCTTAAATTAATAAATTTAAACCATTTCCTTAAACTGTAAGAATAACCAGTTCACATGGGAACATGGTTAATGTGTGGTGAAATTGGGATGAAATTTTGAGGAAGAATTATAAAAATAATTTTTTGTAGTTTGAAACCTTGTAAATTATCTACTCAATTTGTTTAAGTTTTTCATACATTAAATGGGTTAGTTGTGGATTTAGGATGGTTCAGATAAAGATTTTAGTAATATTACAATTAAATATCTATTTAGAATAATAATTCCTTGTAGATAGGATCTCCTCCTAATAAGGATCACATCCACATCATCAATTTATTTTACACTACAATTTATCTTGTAATATCACAGTAACATTAATAAAACATTATAGTTCATCTATTTACATTTTTTTATTTTGAAGGAATCTTTGAGTATATTTTATATTAGGTTATACCATTTCAATCCTTCTATTTTTAATATCATATTATGGATGAAAACTTCTCCAATGGAAGAGTGGTTTCTTTTCATAGTTGATTCCATTCCTACACCTATCTATTTTGTATTTTTAATACATAAACACTCATTAAATTTGAAAATGTGATAAATTAATTGATTTTTGATTTCTAATGAACGTGATCGATATGAACATAAATTGTGAGATTATTCTTATATGAATAATGATATCAACACTCTAATAAAAAAATCTATCCAACATACGATGTAATTTTATTGTTAAGAAATAATTAACAATATATAATAATATGTTTAAAATATAGATATTATTAATTAATTTTATGAATAAAATAAATTTAATATCACTCCACAATCAATGTAGGGTATAATGAATGAATATTCCAAAGTTATCCTATGTTTAATTATATCATATCTATGTGGTTGTGTTAATTCATATAGAGTAAAGAGGTTAAAAATATTATAGGATAACAATTAAATGGATTTAAACATATGATATATTCATGAATGAATAACTAACCATTCTATTACATTGATTAAATATTATCATATTGGTTTTTGGAATAATGTTATTCTCTCTTTTTATTATTTTTATTCCAAGGCCACTTAATAACCCCCCACCCCCCCCCCCCCCCAATGATTTGTCCGTATTTTCTATTTTCTTCTTTGTTTCATAAAAAATATATGAATATATTTAAGTAACAAATTTTATAATATAATGAACTAGTATATATAACGACCCATACTTTAAATACATGGATTTTACTACAAAAATGAAGCATAATTATTACAACATATAACAAAACCATGAAAGGACCTTATAGGTATAGTGTCTTTAGAAACTGGGAAACATAAACAACTGGTTCATAAATCATCTACGTTGTCTCCCATTTATTTCATCATATCTAGAGTCCCTTTTTGGCATATCCTACTTAATATCCTTCTTCCTGACCTGGGGAAAGGAAAACATATTAAAGGGTGAGCTCAAATTCTCAGTAAGGGTGAACAAAATAAATATCAAACATATCATATTTATAAGAACATAACATTTTGAAAATCATATCCTACAAAAGAGATCATATCATGGGATAAATAAGAGAAGTGAAATTTAATTCCAATAATAATAACTTAAAACATGAGTCTTTTTTTCATACACACATAATCATAGAAAATCATTTCTTAGTAGTCAAGACTCATTTCCAAGACTATCTTAGCAGACAAAGCCCTATTCTGAACCGATTTCACTCCTCATTTTAGTCCTTTTTCACTGAACCAGTTTAACCTGCCATTCCAGCCATGTATATCTCATGAGATATTAATCTTTAACCAATGAATTTGAGGGATATATAGGTCCCATCCATCACATAATGAAACCATTCTTATGTGTGCCAAAAAATCGCAAATCATACATCATAGCATAACCCATGTAATAAAAATGTGAGTCTTAAACATCGTGACATCATCAAAAAATTCATATATGATAAAGGAATTCATAAAAATAATTCAATCACAACATAATAAAATCAATGTAATAATTGGGATATAAATATAACCCTATATTATCTTAGATGGAAAATAATTTTGATAAAACACTTGTACTCCATTCTTGAGGAAAATATCCTTTCTACTTCAAAAACATTTTTCCTTTCCTAAAATGTCTTACAATTTTAAACAAAAAGAAGTTGATTAAAAATAAACTTGAAAAATTCTAAAGGATGCTTCCTGGAAATAATGTTATAAAAATCCATTCATGTCGTATAAGTTAAAAAAACATTCGTCTCATACTTTGGCCGGAAAAGTCAAAAAGTACCTCGTACGAAAAATGACAAAAGATTCCTTTCATATCTTTTACTAAAAGCTCACCGAAGGGTAAAATTGGATTTAAAAAAGTGTAGGTGGATGCATAGATGGTGAAATAGGGTTGTTTAATACTTATAATAACATATAAATATATGAGTGATACTGATGTTATAAATTCATAATGAAACAACTAAAGAAGAAGATGTAGAAGAAGAAATAAAGTAGAAATAATCGGTAACAGACATTTCCTCTTCTTTGAAGCGCCTCTTTGAGACATCCTCTTAGGGCACTAAAATTGGTCTTTGAAGAATACCAGGACTTCTAGTATGTTTCTAGGGAAGTGGGGAAGTGAAATGGGTAGGGGTTGGCTGAGCTTGAAGGCTCAAATTGGTGTGAGGAGGAGAGGGAGGAGGTGCCCTTTTATAAGGGAGGAGTGGGGCACCTTTGGAAATATAAGAAATATTAGTTTATATTAAATCCCAACCCCACATAAAAACTTCCAAAATGACTCATATCTTAATATTATAGGAAATAGGGTTGTTATCTCATCATCCAATAAAATTTATACATGATAGTAATTTATTTTAAACATTATCAACTTGATTTATCCTTAATTTATCAATTTAATTTTATTTGTGGTAACAATATTCTAAATTTTAAACTATTATATATAATTACATATGTGTTGTGAATTTTCTATAATTTGATACTTTATGACATTTTCAGCCATATAAATATTAATTTATAATTTTTAAATATGTTTTTGATTTTTAAATAATTTTATAATTTGTTATTTTTATAAAATAGCAATAGTGTCTATTTTGACACTATTCATTTATTTAAATTTAAATAAAAATATATATAGACGATATGTTCAAACTAAAAGTATTAATAGATTCATAAAATTTCATATGTGTCTAGAAAATTTGTGGAGAACATTAAATAGTTCATATAATATTTATTTTAATATTTTTAAAACCATTTATCTTATATTTTAATTAATAAAATAATTTCAACATCACTATTGTGTCATAATTAATTATTATTATTTAATCCCTAAAAATTATAAATAAATTCATATGATGTATATAATTGAATTAGATTTTTTTAAACTATTTATGTTCGAAGTTTCATTAAGATTATAACTAAATTACAATTATTAAACTTATAAGATTTAAGACAGTAACATGTTGTAACTTTCTTTGGTTTTAATAATAATTAAATTATTTTCATAGACAAAAGTCCATTAAATTATTCTAATCCGACCCTTAGGTGATATGGGTATACTTTTAGTCATCCAATAAGAATTTGGTAGGTGTTAGGGTAATTTTATAATCTTATAATTACCCTTAATTACTCGATTTACCTTTAACTATGGTAAATAAAATTTACCGTAGTTACTATTCATAATGCCCAAAAATAAAAAGTAGCCTATTAACAATATGTGGACCCACTGATTCCAAATATGGAATCCATTTTTCAAAATTCAAAACACATAAGTTGCAGTAATTAATTTAAAATTAATCTCGTTGTTATGAAAACAGGTTTTATAAGTTAAAACATTTCCAAAGATGGAAATATTTTTACCTATGAATTCAATGTGAAATTAATGATAATTACATACATTATATTAAATGGTAAAAATATATTATCTTTATACATTAAAACCATTCAATAATATAATTTAACCATATAAAATATCTCAATGAAAAAAGTTGTTTTTAAATAAAAATTATAGTATTTTTACTATTCATCAAAATATGAAAGTTATCAGAAAAATATCAAAAATTTATACAAAGTAAATTTTTATATCCTAATTCCAAAGAAGAATTTTATTTTGTCAAATTGACCTTATAAAAATGTCAAAAACTGGATTTAATGTGGGTGAGCCAACAAAAGGCGACAAAACTGCATTTTCTAAAAAATACTTATTTTACTCGAAATATTTATTTTATTCTCTTACCATGTTCTAGAATATGTGTAAGATGAATAATAATGTTATAAAATTAAAAATGTAGTCAATAATATTCATAATGTCTAGTCCATAATAATATATTATTGTTTAGTGAAACCTGGTATTACGTACTACACACGTTATTGAGGAAGGTCGTGATTACGTGTAATGCAAGCCAAGTCAGTATTGTGTGTTGTAAAAGATTCCTTTGGTGTTGCGTATAACATAAGACATAAAAAAATAATATTTCTCATAAAATCATAGGATGTTACATTCTACCCCCCTTAAAATGAATTTCACCCTCGAAATTCGTCACTTCATTACAAACAGATGAGGATACCTCTCCCTCATCATATTCTCAAGTTCCCATGTAGCTTCTTCTAATTGGTGGTTCCTCCAAAAAACTTTCCCCAAGCGAGTGGCCTTGTTCCGTAAGACTTTTTCGCAATAATCCAGAATCTCTATCAGTTGTTCTTCATAAAAAAGATCTTTCTCCAGCGGTACAACTTCTGTGCTGAGTACATGTGAAGGATCGGGTATGTACTTTATCAGAAGAGATACATGGACACATTGTGAACTTGAGATAGATTCGGAGTAGCTCCAATCAGTAAGCTACCTTCCCAACACGAACCAGAATTTAAAAAGGACCGATATATCTAGGGCTCAACTTTCCCTTCTTTCCAAATCTCATGACCCTCTTCCTGGGAGATATTCATAAAAACACTTTATCACCCACTTTAAACTCTAGGTCTTTTCTTCGGTTGTCGGTATAACTTTTCTGTCAACTCTGAGCTGCTCTTATGTGTTGTCGAAAACATCTAAGCTTCTCTGCCATCTCATCAACAAGATCAGGTCCTAATAGCTTTCTTTCCCCAACTTCATCCCAGCAAGTTGGAGTTCTGCTTTTCTTTCCATAGAGAGTTTCATAAGGATCCATCTGACTACTGGAGTGAAATCTATAATTAGAAGAAAATTACACCAAAGATAGGTGTTGATCCCAAACACCTTTGAAATCCATAGAGAATGCTCTCAACATGTCTTCTAGATTTTGAATTGTCCTCTCAGACTGACCGTCTGTCTGAGGATGGTAGGCAGTGCTGAAACTCAACTCTGTATCTAGAGCATGCTGAAGACTTTGCTAGAATTTTGAGGTAAAACTCGGATCCCGATCAGATATAATGGAAAATGGTACTCCATGAAATCTTACCACTTTCTTTACATATATCTTGGCAAGCTGATGAAGAGAAAAATATTCTCTAATAGAAATGAAGTGTGCCGACTTAGTAAGACGATCAACTATAACCCAGATAGAATTATTGCCTTTGGCTGTTTTAGGAAGTCTAGTGACAAAGTCCATAGTGATTTTTTCTCATTTCTATTCTGGTATGGGTAATGGTTGTAACATCCCCTTATACTTTTGTCTCTCAGATTTATCTCTCTAACAAACCAAGCATCAAGAGACATATTTAGCAACATCTCTTTTCATGCCATCCTGCCAGAAGTTCTCTTTCAGGTCCCTATACATCTTTGTACTTCCAGGATGAATAGAAAATTAAGAACTATGATCCTCATCCAGTAGCTCCTTATTTAATTCTGGGATGGGAGTAACACAAACCCGATTCCTGAACCTTATTATCTCATCACAATCAAGGTTGAATTTAGGAACATTTCTCACCCTCTTTTGTAACTCTACATCTTCTTTCTGTGCCTCTGTAGTCTTCATGTGTATAGATGGTTGAACATTCATTTGAGAATGATAGGATTTTTGCCTTTCCATTATAATTCCAAGATCCATCCTTTGTAAATACATAAATATTGGATCTTTTGTGATCCTCATCATGGATAAGCTAGCATGGTATTGTAGACTTAATTCGTCTGCTACCTTGTTTTCTTTCCCAGGGTGGTAATCAATTGAGCAGTCGTAATCCTTAATCAGCTCCAACCATCTTCTTTCACGCATATTCCGCTCCTTTTGTGTGAAAATATACTTTCAACATTTATGATCACTATAAATATCACACCTTTAACCATAATGGTAATGCCTCCAAATCTTTAATTCAATGATTACCGCAGCTAACTCCAAATCATGAGTTGGGTAATTTTGATCATGTATTTTCAACTATCGGGAGGAATAATATATCACCATATCATTTTTTATGAGAACACACCCCAGTCCCTTCTTGGATACATCACTGTAGATCAAAAACCTTTCTCCACTACAAGGTAGTGTGAGCACAGGTTCACTAGCTAACCTTCTTTTTAGCTCTTTGAAATTCTCTTCACATTCCTCCATCCAAACAAACATAACTCCTTTCCGAGTCAACTTGGTGAGTGGGTTAGATAACCTTGAAAAATATTTCAAAAAACATCTGTAATATCCAGCCAAACCAAGAAAACATCAGATCTCAATTACTGTTGTTGGTCTTGACCATCTTTTGATAACCTCTTTTTTTACTGGATCCACAAATATCCCCTCTTTTCAGATTATGTGACCCAAGAATGAAAATTTTTGAAGCCAAAATTCACACTTGGTAAATTTGGAATAAATCATCTCCTTTCTCAGGGTCTTCAATACAATTCTCAAGTGATCTTCATGTTCTTCCTTGCTCTTTGAATGGATAAGAATATCATCTATAAAGACTTCCAAAAACTGATCAAGTTAGTCCTTAAAGACTCTATTCATCAGATCCATGAAGATAGCATGAGCATTAGTAAGACTAAATGGCATCACTATAAATTCATAGTGTCCATACCTTTTACGGAAAGTCGTACATTGGTATATCCTCCATTTTGACCCTTAATTGACGATACCCTGAATGAAGATCAATCTTGGAAAAGTACTGAGCTCCACGTAGTTGGTCAAATAGGTCTTCAATGCGTGGGAGAGGATATTTTTTCTTTATAGTGATCTTGTTATGTTCTCAAAAATCAAGGCAGAGTCTCATTGATCCATCTTTCTTCTTAACAAACAGAACAAGTGCTCCCCAAGGTGACACACTAGGCTATACGAATCCTTTATGAAGATTCTCTTGGATTTGATTCATCAATTCCTGCAACTCAATTGGGTCTATTCTATATGGTGTCTTTGAAATAGGCAAAGCACCTGGTACGAGTTCTATTGAAAACTCAACATCACGATTTGGTGGAAGACCTGGAAATTCCTCTGGAAAGACATCATCAAATTCTCGTACAATGGGAATATTATTAATCATGAGTTTCTCTCCAACCATTTGAGATAATTAACCTTTATTTAGCGGAATCAAGACCCAGAAGATGGAATAAATTTCCACTGGAAGGATATGTTCATCCTTGCATCGATAGATGATCATAGCTTGTTCTGGAATATGAAATGTGACTTCCCTTATTTGGAAATTGATATGAGCTCCATATAAAGAAATCCAATCCATGCCAAAAATCCCATAAAATTCCACTATAGTAAGGATCACAAGATTTGCAGGAAGCACTTTCCCACAAACATAAATCAGAGAAGAATTGTAAACTTTTGATGCGACTATTGTGCCGTTAGGGGTTGTCACAACTAACTCAACATCTAATTATTGACGTAATACAGAGATAACCTTAGAAAATTCTTCAGAAATAAAAGAGTGGGTGGATCCAGAATCAAATAAAACATTTTCTACTTTAGAGTGGATGGCAAGTGTACCTCTCACCACTTCGTTGTCATACTCCACATCACCGATAGTAATTGCATCTGACTTTCCTTTGTCTTTGGTCATAAGAGTTTGTTGATGTCGATCATAATCATCAACCCTTGGATTTGGGCATTTATTGGCATAATTCCCCATCTCCTAGCACTTGAAACATTGATGTGTAGTAGGTTCATTATGTGTATCCCTTCCTTTGTTTTCATCATTAGACATCTTCGTTCCATTATTTCGACATTCAATTGCCCGATGACCTTCTATTCAACACTTATAACATTTTCTTGTCCCCTTAAGACAATTTTCTACATATTTCTTTCCACACTTTGAGCATAAGGGAAACCTCATCTTCTTTTCAGTGTAGACTTTAGATTTTCCTTTGAATTCCATTTTTCTCTTCTTATCAAACCCATGTGACTGATGGGTTACACCAATCTCCATCTCAACCTTGAGAGCACATCGAACAATTTCCTCGTAGCTATTGAAGTCCCTTTTGGCTAACACCCTTTGAAGACTTGGTTTTAAGACACTAAAGAATCGATCGATCTTACTCTCAGGTTGGATAATAATTCCAGAAGCGTACCTTGCAAGTCTTGTAAAAGTTTCTTCGTAGGTACCAATAGATTCATCATCCTTTTGCTTCAGTCCAATAAACTCATTATTCATCTTTGATCGAAGAATACGAGGGAAATACTTATTGAAAAATAAGTTCTTGAACTCATCCCATTCCATGGACTCAATTTCATACTTTTGCCTCATATTCTTAATAAGATTCCACCATTGATCAACATCACCTTCCAAACAATACACTACTAAGATGACATTATCATATCCAAAAAATTGAAGAACTGAAAATATCTTTTCAGTGGTACTGATCCATTGTTCATCCACTAATAGATCAGAAGACCCACTGAATGAAGGTGGACAGTACCTCATGAAGGATTCAACAAAATTTTGCTCCATACTTTTCTCTTTTGGAGGTCCTTCATGATTCATAGCTTGAGATAGTTGTGTGAGCATGGCTACAAGATTCTACATTCTAGCTCCCATAATGTTTGGTTTCTTAAGGGGACAATCATTGCATTTCCCTTCGCATTCCGAATTAACACGGTTCCTTCGGCTTCCAGCCATTGACTAAAACCAAGAAGAATAGTGTTATCAACACTAATTATAATAGGAAAACCACATAATCAAGAATAAAATTTGACACTTAAGGTCTTATCATAGGTTGCTCATGGCCATTTCTAAAACACTATGATTGTGTTCTATGCTTAGACATATCCTTAGGTTTCTTACTAAGTCTTTCACATCCTAGTTTCCAAAGGTTGACTTTAACTTTCCTCTGATACCAACTATAATGACCCATACTTTACATACATGGTTATTACTTCATGATTGAAGAATAATTATTACACCATATAAAAAAACCATGAAAGGACCGTATAGGTATAGTGTCATTAGAAACTGGGAAACAAAAACAACTGGTTCATAAATCATCTACGTTGTCTCCCATTTATTTCATCATATATAGAGACACTTTTAGGAATATCCTACTTAATATCCTTCTTCCTGACCTAGGGAAAAGAAAACATACAAAAGGGTGAGCTCAAATGCTCAGTAAGGGTGAACAAAAGAAATATCAAACATATCATATTTATACGAACATAAAATTTTTAAAATATTATCCAGCAAAAGAGATCATAACATGGGATAAACCATAGAAGTGAAATGTAATTCCAATAAACATAACGTAAAACCTGAGGCTTTGTGGAATATACACAAAATTATAGAAAATAATTTCATAGTAGTCAAGACTCATTACCAAGACTATCTTTGTGGACAAAGTCCTTTTCTGAACCGAGTTCACTCCTCGTTTCAGTCCTGTTTCACTGAACTGGTTTAACCTGACATTCCAGCCATGTCTATCTCATGAGATATTAATATTTACCCAATGCATTGGAGGGAGATATAGGTACCACCCATCTCATAATTAAACCATTATTATGTGTGCCACAAAATCACAAATCATACATCATAGCATAACCTATGTAATAAAAATGGGAGTCTTAAACATCGTGACATCATAGAACAATTCATATAAGATAAAAGACATCATAAAAATAATTCCATCACAACATAATAAAATAAATGTAATAATTGGGATATAAACATAACCCTATATTATTTTATATGGAAAATAATTTTGATAGAACACTTGAACTCCATTCTTGAGGAAAATATCTTTTCTACTTCAAAAACTTTATTCCTTTCTTAACATGTCATAAAATTTTAAACTAAAAGACGTTGATAAAAAATTAACATGAAAAATTGTAAAGGAATCTTCATGGAAATAATGTTCTAAAAATCCATTCATGCCGTATAAGTTAAAAAAACATTCTTCCTGTACTTTGGCCAGAAAAAGTCAAATAGTACCTCGTACGAAAAATGACACAAGATTACTTTCATATCTTTTACTAAAAACTCATTGAAGGGTAAAATTGGATTTAAAAAATTGTAGGTGGATGGAAATAATAATACATATTGAGGAAACATGGATGTGTATGATAAATATTCCCCAGTAAATTCTGAAGTATAAACCATCTCAGATAAAAATGAGATTGTGACATTTTCCACTACCTTAGTTCCGATTTGCTTCGTAAGTGTCTGAACCTCATGTATAATGATTTAAATAATGTCATTTACTTATTCCAGAATCATACATATTTTTATGATATCATATATGGTCATATTCTTAGCTTCTTATAAGTAATTTTTCATTGCTACTTGTTATTTGGGTGTTTATTTCATTATGTTCGTATGTGTGTTTTGTCGAATAAATTCTTATTCCGCTTTTTAGGTTATAGACACCTAGTTTACAGAATTTTATTAGTGTAATATATATAATTTTTATTCATTAAATTCATTTATATAATCATTATACAATGAAGATCATGTAGAACGAGTCGCATCACATCGTGGAGATGGTATTCCGTATGTACGCACGAGCGGTGTTATCATTTCCATGATTGTGGAATTGTATTGGAGTGTATTTATACTATTTATGAATCAATATCACTTTATAATATTCATATATCGTCATTATTTACACCATTATCTCCATCCAAATAAGGTGGTGGTGGAAAATAGATTACACCATGGCGTGGAAACGGTATTCCGTACGTACGCACGCGTGGTGATTTCATTTTCCATAGGATGGATAGATGGTGAAATAGGGTTGTTTCATACGTATAATAACATATCATTATATGAGTGATACTGATGTTATTAATTAATAATGAAACAACTAAATAAGAAGAACTAGAAGAAGAAATAAAGTTGAAAGAATCGGTAACAGACATTACCTCTTCTTTGAAGCACCTCTTTGAGACCTCCTCTTAGGGCACTAAAATTGGTCTTTGAAGAATCCCAGGACTTCTAAGATATTTCTAGGGAAGTGGGGAAGTGAAATGGTCAGGTTTTGACTGAGCGTGATGGCTCAAATTGGTGTGAGGAGGAGAGGGAGGAGGTGCCCTTTTATAAGGGAGGAGAGGGGAACCTTTGGAAATATAAGAAATATTAGTTTATATTAAATCCCAACCCCACTAAAAAACTTCCAAAATGACTCATCTCCGAATTTTAGATGATATAGGGTTGTAATATCATCAACCAACAAAATTTAGACATTTTAGGAATTTATTTTAAACATTATCAACTTGATTTATCCTTATTTTTCAATTTAATTTTATTGTGGTAATAATATTCTAGATTATAAATTATTATAAATAATTACATATGTGTTGTGAATTTTCCATAATTTGACACATTATGACATTTCAGAACATATAAATTTTAATTTATAATTTTTAAATATTTTTGTGATTTTTAAACAATTTTATAATATGTTATCTTTATAAAATAGCAATAGTGTCTATTTTAACACTATTCATTTAATTGAATTTAAATAAAATATATACAGAATATATGTTCAAAATAAAAGTTTCAATAGATTCATAAAATGTCATATGTGTCTAGAAAATTAGTGGAGCACATTAAATATTTCATATAATATTTATTTTGATATTTTTAAAACCATTGATTTGTTATTTTCATTAATAAAATAATTTCAACAACACTATTGTATCATAATTAATGATAATTATTTAATCCCTAAAAATAATAAACAAATTCATATGAGGTAGATAATTGTATTAGCTTTCTGGAGACTATTCAGATTCGATGTTTCATTATTTTTATCACTAAATTAAAATTATTATACTTATAGGATTTAAGAAAGTGACATGTTGTCACTTTCATTGGTTTTAATAATAATTAAATTATTTTCATAGAAAAAAGTCCATTAAACGAATCTGATCCGACCCTTAAGTGGTATGGGTAGACTTTTAGTCATCCAATAGAATTTTGGCAGTTTTTAGGGTAATTTTATAATCTTATAATTACCCTTAATTACCCGATTTACCTTTAACTATGGTAAATAAAATTTACCGTAGTTACTATTCATAATGCCCAAAAATAAAAAGTAGCCTATTAACATTATTTGGACCCACGGATCCCAAATATGGAATCCATTTTTCAAAATTTAAAACACATAATTTTCAGTAATTAATTTAAAATTAATCCCTTTGTTAAGAAAACAGGTCTTAGAAGTTAATACATTGCCAAAGATTGAAATGTTTTTACCTATGAATTCAATGTGAAATTAATGATAATGACATACATTATATTAAATGGTAAAAATATATTCTATTTATACTTTAAAACCATTCAATATTATAATTTACCCATATAAATTATCTCAATGAAAAAAGTTGTTTTTAATAAAAAATTATCGTATTTTTACTATTCATCAAAATATTAAAGTTATCAGAAAAATATAAAAAATTTATCCAAAGTAATTTTTTATATCCTGATTCCAAAGAATAATTTTATTTTGTCAAATTTAACTTATAAACATGTCAAAAACTAGATTTAATGTGGGTGCTCCATCAAAAGGCGGCAAAACTGTATTTTTTAAAAAATACTTATTTTACCCAAAAAATTATTTTGTTCACATACCATGTTCTAGAAAATGTGTAAGATGAATAATAATTTTATAACATTCAAAATGTAGTTAATAATATTCATAACGGCTAGTCCATAAAATATATCATTGTTTAGTGAAACTCGGTATTGTGTACTACACACGCTATCGAGTAAGGTCGCGATTGCGTGTAAGGCAAGCCAAGCTAGTATTGTGTGTTGTGAAAGATTCCTTTGGTGTTGCGTATAACATAAGATATAAAAAAAATATTTCTCATAAAATCTCAGGGTGTTATAGTATATCCCCAATTTTTTTACTTAGTAAATATAAAAAATTATTATAGTGAAAGTGGTACAATGATCATTAGTTTAAAATCAATTATGATGAGGTAATAGTTTTCTTCAATCCATATTTATGATGCTTTTTTTTATAATACACAATGGAACTACACTCACATAGATGATCTTAAGCTATTAGTTTGTCTAATTTAATAAAAATATGAAGATACCCTATAACAACACTGTTTAAATGGAAAATGGGGAGAATACGAAGGAAATATCTGTGAATGAATAATACATATTGATTTATGGTTGATGCACTGCAACTAAAAACACAAAAATTGAATTCATTATTAGTTAATGTTGTAACATAGAGATAGAAAACAGAATTGATTAATCTTAAAAGTTAAAGGGTGGAATATAATAGAAATATTATTGATTGTACTACCTCCATATAAGACTATGTTAGTAAGATGGATAATAATCAATAAAAACTACTGAGGTAGGGTGAATAAGAAGTTGTTGTCCCATTTGTGAGGAATAAATATTAGTGTTTGGATAATATTTGTATGATACTTAATAATTTTCGATCCTTTAATATATTTTTATTCAATATTTCATTGTATACAATGTGATAATCACTAAATAATTTGAGGGGGTATTTATCACATAATGAAATAAAAATTCTAATGTTTCCTTTGTTAAAATGGTAATTGATCATTGTTATTTTGAAATTGATTGAACAAAAATATTTCTCTATTCATTAGATAACAAAGATGAGACCACATAATTTTTGTTTCATTATAAATAAATTATATAGGGGGCCCTTTTGATATTTTTTAGAAAAATGGGAAACACCGAATGGACTTGGAAAATA
Organism: Viscum album; assembly: GCA_963277665.1. NCBI lineage: Eukaryota > Viridiplantae > Streptophyta > Magnoliopsida > Santalales > Viscaceae > Viscum > Viscum album. Next base: position 15,963 of record CAUJRU010003787.1, on the reverse strand, counting down.
TTGAGTAAGAAAATTAATGCATAATTGGGAGATAATACCATTTAAGAGATTTCCATTGAACACCAACCTGATAATACCATTCCTAAAGTTGAATAAAAGATGATGGAGTCCACAATTTTCTTTCTAACCCCTTTAATCTTTAAGAACATAATAGAGTATGTAGGAATATATTTCATTGGATACAGGAAAATCAAGAAAAAGAAGTAATTTTGGATTAGAATCTTCAATACCAAGATGTATGGGTTAAAAAAAAAGAATCCACTCTGCCATCCATGAGATATAAAATTAAATTCACAAAATTATTGATATGTAAATTATAAGTACTACACATCTTGAGAGGAAACCCCAATTTAAATATATTAAATTATAATTATAATTATTTATTTAAATAATGTTTAATATTTATTTGTTTCCCATGTAGCTATATATAAATTTGGATGGGTGGTACTCACATTCATTAAGTAGTTTATAAGAATAAACAAATCGAACTAATATTTACCCTCCAAATTTACTATTATTTTTCAAAATATAAATTCTGAATTTCATGTTCAAAAATCATTTCATTATTCTATGTTGAATATTATTTTACATTTTATGTGTGTGGGTGGGTTTAACATTTTCAATGTATTATTTTGAATTTTTCATATGTTTTTTATAATTATTGTTATTTTAAATAATAAAAATAATAAACCAAATAATTCCACATTATAGGTACAACCATATAACATATTGAAAATTCATGTTTTATTTTTCAAATATCAATGATATAATTTTAATTAGTGCATTTTTTTCATTAGTCATTGTTGTTTTTTGTGAAAAATGGTGTTTATCAATGATATGATTCACTATATCATTATAAAACTTTTTCTATTTTGGAAGCATCATTTTTGAATACATTGTGATAAACAAAATTAATTTTATTTCTCAAAATGACTTCAATTGAAACCAAAACATGTGGGTTTTTATTAATTAATTTTAATTATATTCATGATATGTTTTTATTTCAAATTAAATGAATTGTATTTTCATTTATTAGATTCAATTTCAATCAATTTCATTACTATAATTGGCTGAACTACATGTGTTCACCTAATATACCAATATTTTAAAACTTAAAAAAATAAAAATAATTATAATAAATATCGGAGTGATGAAAATTACAACATTTAGGGATATCTATATTTTGTGCTTATCATTTTATTTCTAGGAATTCTAAATTGATTGGGTTTTTGAATTTAATTTTGAAGGTAGAATAATATGCTCTAAGGAAAAGAACTAAGTCACAAAGAAGTATTACATAGTATAAATAAGTGAACAAATTATAGAGAGATAGTCTCAAAATGTTCGATATATATACAAAAGGGGAATTAGTTTCATTGTGGACTTATAAAATGTTTTACCCTGATTAATGTCAATAATCTCATTGGATTTTATTTTGATATAATTTCTGGGATAATTAATTTAAAATAAATCAAGAATGGATTCTATTTATGATCATTTTATTTATCATATTTTTTTTGCAACACCATAATATTTTAATATATAATTACAATAAAACAATTCAATGTGTTCGATAGAATTCTTTACCTGTAACACTAAATATAAATAAAAACATGATATATTTAGATGAAATTTAAATATTTAAGTAAGAACATTAATATAAATCCAATTAATTAGTGAGAGTTAATATTAAAAACCACTTTTGGAAATATTTTTAGAATGGAAAAAACAACTTTTAATATGAATTTAAATTTAATTAGTATATCTAAAATTAATAAAAATATAATTTTAATCTATGTGTTCTATTTTTCTAAAAAAAATTCCATTCATAAAATTTTTTTATTAAAAAACTATTATGATAAATTCATGGTAATATATATTGATATTAACAATTGGAAAACACTAAATTGTAAAATATGTGAAAAAACAAAAAGAATATATCGTGTTCTAAGGAGTCATTTTCCCTATAAAATAGTTTTCCAGTATATTTTATTATTTTATTTAGAAGTTAAATTTAAAAATTTCATAATTTTAATATAAATAATGACCATTATTTTTGGATTAATCTGAATATCATTTACTTAAGTTATATTTTTGTGGGTTTTCCAAAAAGATTTATATTATTTTGAATAGTGTAATATACCTTTTTCATAAATATCATGATGTAATGACATTTATTGTATGTTATAATATCATAGAAATTTGAGAAACATTTTTAAAAATAATATTTATTTCAAAAGTGAAATTATAAATATAAAAATATTGATTCTAGTTAGCAATTCTATATCCAAAATTTTAGAACATATGTAATATTGTTCTAAAAAATATATTTTTAATATATTATACAGTTTTTTAAAAAAATTAGTTTTTATCACTTTAAGATACATAATCATATAAATTGGATTTAAAATTTTGAATAAATTGGTATATATTTTGTATTAGGGATAATTTTATTTAAATTAATAATGTATAAATTAATTATGTAAGAACTAGTTACGAGGGTAAGAGTAAATTAGGGTTAAAAGGGTTAACGCAGTAAAATGATAAAATTCTTTAAACACATGGGATAGAATGTGTGTTTTATGTATATTATCGACTTTACCTCTTTATAAAACATTATTTATTAATTTTTGATCCACATTCCTTGAGAATTTATTCCCATTATTAATAAATCATGGGTATTTACAAAACATTTACCACATCTCACTATTAAAAGGGGCCTCAAATCACAAATTCTATTCAACTATTAAATTTTTGTTTCCCTTGGAAGACATTCCATTTATATTTCCTATAGATTCCTATACCTTCATCTTAATATAATGATCCAAAAATAGTTTATTTATCCGTTATTTTATAATTAAATTTTCAAGGAAAACTCAATGTTAATTACATAAGTAATCATTTGTTTAACTTCATTCCAATATATCTTACCTTTATATTTGTAATTTTAATATACAAATTTAATGAAATAATTATTAATAATATATAGAATTATATTATGATATGGGACTATACGCTAATTATATTACCCATCTTTCATTAATAAAAATGTAAATTTTATTTTTTTATACGAGTGGACAATAGCCTTTATGAAGAAACATGTTAGATTTACATCACTTCCTAAACAGAGTGGTTATTAATTGAATTTAATAAATAATTAGAATATTTATAACATATTTATGATTCTGAAATGATAAAACATATTACTCCTATAATACCTCTTGTCTTTACGGGTGTTTGAATTATGATAAAGGTTTTGGTTTTCGGTTGGTAGAGGGGATGGTTTTTCTAATGGCATTTTAAAAAAAATTATCATGGTTGGAACCCCTCAACATATCCATTTTAAAATTTAATTTAGTTTTATAGCAGTTTTAGAGGTCACAGAAATGTTTCATTGGTTTAGGCATGAATTTATGATTTTGTGAGTTGCATATTGGAGCACACGGCCAGCACATAGTAAGTGATAACAATAAAACCCAATATACATAGGAATATGGTTTTTAAAACCATGTTATGGGTCTCTAGAAAACATTAAAACATTTATAGAAAACTAAAAAAAAAATTACATAGTTGGAAGAAAATATTTAAACCATGCATAATAACCTTGAGAAATGGCATGTCTTAGATAGTAAGGAAACAATTATATGTATGTGGATTTTTCAAACCATGAGACCAAGAAATGAACCCTTTATAAAGTGACGAATTTTTTTCCCTTATATTTTTATAAGATTCTAAATCACTTTCTTCTCCAACTTTAAAATAGTGACAACATGTAAGGATCCCCTTTTCTCCTATCGATCATATATAGTGTATCTCCTCCACCAAAAATCTAAATTGAAATTTTTATAGATATGTGGAAATATTGATGTTAGTATTACTATTTTTCACCTTAAAATCCATAAGATATTTTAGGATATTTTAGTTCTCATTATTTATGTGATTTATGCCCTATCTTAAGGGGGTTTGTTTGTTTCTTTTTTTTTATCTCGTATTGGCTCAAAACGAATGAAGATATTGGATGAGTGTGTCCTTACAAGATTTGTATATGTGGTATAAATTACATTCCCTTATATTCATGCCTCAATATGGAATTTTAGTTGGTGTAGTCTTTTCATCTCACCATAGGCTTCAAATAATAAATAATTTAAATTTATTAGCTTCATTTGATGCCTTATAAACATCATTGGGTTTAATAAAACATGTTGGATATGGGTATACCTAAGGTTATGCCTTTAATTTAAATATTTATGTTTGTGATTTAGATATGGATTATTAAATTGGGGTGTTTTCAGGAAATCCTTATAGATGAATGATATTAATTTGATGGTCAGGTTTACCAGGTTGACCCTTATGAATATAGACATCATTCTCCCAGGGATTTTATAAAATAAATTATGAAATGAATTAAATGTAAATCCTTGTTTAATGTGTTAGAATTATTAATTTTTTTAAAAAGATCAAATTTGTGATCTTGACTTGAGACATTAATTAATTTATACTAAATTTGATTTAATGACATATTCAGTATTATGATAATTATATGTTATAATTAAAAATCTTTTTGATTTTCCTTGGATTACACATGACATGTGTTAGTGTGTAATTCCATGTATGAGACATAAATTCTACTAAGGGATAAATTTTAATACAGAGAGTTAATATTTCCTTATATTCAAGGAAGAAAAATGTTATGGAATTCCATAATTAGACCAATGTATTATACATAGATTTCTTATTGTTGATTGTAAATGGTGTCTCCCCCTTCAATTAGGGTAATTTTTTTATTTTTGAATGAAAAATGTTAATTTTTTTGGGTCTATAATCTAGTACCTTTTTTAATATGATCTCTTTTGATTTGGATTGGTAAGGTTTTTTATAGAAATCTAGGGGTAGAGCCATCTTTCCAATCAAATTATGCTTCTAGACATCAAGGGTACTCACATGAGTCCAGATGTTATAAATTATTTATCATGGTAATTAATGGGAGGGAATTATCATATGACCCAAGAGGATTCATATCAACCGACTTGATTATAGTTTCCTCAGAAGTTATCCTTTGAACCTAGAAGAGATTTATGTCTTATACATATATTATAGTCCCCACCATTGGATGGTGAATGTAGTGTTTTCCATGGATGTACCATTGATACATAAGACTCAACTTGGTTCATGATATATTCATAGATTATTATTATTATTGTATCATTTATTTATTGTAAACCATTATCCTTTACACTAACATACCAAATTTTCATTACAAACTATTGGTGGTGGCCAAATATGTAACAATAACACGCTTCTTAGCCAGCCAAGGTACTTCGGTACTCAATCGAATGCTCCACCATCATAGGTTATAGGTTTATGGAATGGCCTGTAGTTGATACATGACAATTATATATCCAGGATAGATCATGGGAGATAGGAGGTAAGAAAATGAATAGGAATTAAAGGGGGTTATGTTTTAATACGTTCTTTCACATTTTTTTGGTTTTGGGATAGCTATAAAAGACTTATATATTATGTCTGTCTTCATTTATGTGTGGATCATCATTATGATATTTCAAAAGATATGTTTATTATTTTTTACCTATCATTTATCTATCTTCCTTATTATTTATATAATGTTTATCATTTTACTTATTTAATTAATACACTAGTTTGAATTTCTATCCTTCCTGTTGTACCACTTGTACATCCTTGTTTCTAGTAGACATCCTCTGGAGTATGTGAAGGCGCACTTGAGGCCTTATGGTACACCGGCTCAGGGAACTATTTTAGTGGAATCTAGGTTGCGAAAATGATAAGTGGTATCAGATATGTATTTTTATATTCTAAAACTCTATAGAAATGTTTATAGGTGACTATGATGTTTTCAAATCTTGTTATTGAGCTCATTAATGGGTACATCAGAACCATGTGTTAGGGTAAATCCCTGTATCCAGTGGTGGGAATTGTTATTCGGGCACTGTTTTTTACAGTTAACTGATTTCCTATATGATTTGTGATATTTGGTGTGATGTTATTTATTTATGATATTTTTTATCATGGATAATATAGGAAAAGGTTTTATGAGTGCAACTATCTTGCCAGGAACATAGTATTTATATGTCATCTATATGTAGCTTATCATTGATAATTTCTTCTAATTATTTTATAAATGTTTTCAATCTTTTATCTATGATGTACGAATTTTTGTGATTTATATATTTATATGGATTTTAAATGATTGAGTGGATTTGGTTTTATATAGTTCTCAAACATTTAAAATTACACTGCATTGCGATAGTTTTTTATGGAAGCAATTTCCTAAAACCGACGCTAAATTGGGTGTCAGTGTTCAATATCCACTTTCATAACAATATTTCGGAAGCTTTCATAAATAAACATAAACATTTAAGGCACTGTGTGACTAAAACAAAATCCTTTTAAACTTGAACTTCAACATAATATGGAAAAAGTAAAATGAGATAATGCCATTTAATTATTCACATGGATATTCTACTGGTCGAATAATCACATGAAATATCAATAACCACTTTCATAATGATGGAATGCATAATGCCGGACATTCTGAAACATTTTTTCAAAGCCTCGGCCAAGATGTCTAAAATGATTAAGGCCTCGGCCAAAACCATAAATCAAAATGGGAAAGGGCCTCAGCCAAATCCACGTTTATTTGTCTCATGAGACCTACCGATTCATGAAGGAGCTAAAGCGGGCTCCACCCGTCACTTACTAAGTCCAATGCATTCCTCATATGAACAGGTTTAAACATATCTTAATCCATAACATAATCGTATCACATAAAACACGCATAAAGGAAACATAACATTTCCGCATTTCAATCACAAGATATCAATACAACACATTGATATAATAAAACTTCATCAAAACCATTTTCAATACCAAAATAAAAGAAAAGTAGAACTTGGTATTTATTTTTCATTTCAAAAAGGTTATGGCTTGTAGAGGAAGCCGAAATTCAAATAATGGTCACGGCGGCAGAGAATTCATTGTCGCTGCATAAGTACAACAAGAAAAACATTCCCTTTTTTCGATTAGTAAAACTCTTCGTATAAAAAAGATTCCTTTTGAATAAACGTAAATCCAAATGGGTTTATAAACCGTATAAAAGAAAGTTGTGTATAAAAACAAATATGCCTCAATGAAAGGGGATTGAGACGAAGTCCTTAAAAAGATCATTTTTTTAATAAAGTACATCTATAATGTGTATTCACTATATGTACACATAAATAAAGTACAAATACAAGATAGGACAAAATAATATCATGACATAATTTTAAAGTAGGTGAATAACCCAAAGAATAGAAATTGGGTTAAGAAGTTCCCTTACCTTGCGTCATGTCCTGACTCGACCGTTCTTTAACCTCCTGAATAATAAACTAGAGTTAATTTATATTTACTTAAGATCCTTTTTCATGTTCATTGTTCCTTTTATATCACTTATTACCATGTTATGAACATTATGTAATTATTTAAGTTAATAACGGTCGTTTTTTCGATCTTTGGTACTTGAGTAAAAAATAAACTTCTTATAATTACAAGTTGTTCATGTGGTGAAATATCCATTATATCCAGAATTATATTCATGATGTAGATATCATATATATCATATATATATAAAGTATATACATTCATTTATAATATTACGTAACATTTAGAGGTAAAAATGAAATGCACCATTCATGGAGACGGTAAGCCGTACATACGCATGAACGCTACTTTCATTTCTATTTCATATTTAATGGAATGAAATCATAATTATATAAAGGTATAATATAGTTCCAGTATAATATCATATATAATATCATTTACTCCATCCTTTATACATCCCACATATGGCATTAACGATTCACATCACTTTGAGGGGGTGGTAGTCGCACTTCCTAAAATAAAATTATCGCGTTTACCCATAATGGAAATCATAAAGTATGCCATAAATGAGAAATACAGAATCATAAGTAAAACATAAACATATTATATATCCTTTATAAATATAGTGACATCTTAATGGCCACCTTTGAAGGTGTTATATGAGTGTTGAACAATCATCGTTTCGTGAGGCAGAAATTCGCCATCCACAGAAACTGTATGTTCTTTAACCATTAGATGTAGGTGTGTGTAATTGTAGCTCGAATACTTCTTATAAAAAAATCCTAGTATATTTAGTATACTGGTGTTGTTACAAAAGAAATGAATAAACAAAGTTTAAGGGGTTGGAGAAGCTAAATAAAACAAAACAACATTAGAGAAGACATTTCCTAAAAATCGGGTAACTCTTTTTGATTTGAGACAAAGGCTTCCTTGGTAAGAATTATGCCCAAAGTGAGGCTTCTAGGAGTAAGTGAGGGATGTTGGGAGAGTATTTAGGCAGAGTTTGTCCGAGCCAAATGCCTTGAAGGTGTGAATAAGGTGGGAGTGGTGGGGGACTTTTATAAGTCGAGAGGAGGGGCACTTTTGGAAAGTAATGAAATGTTATTCTATTATACAATGCTTTTCGGATTCTAAAGGTCCCACACATGTATAATTCGAGGCTAAGGTGATAAGGGTTCGAAATATCCTCATCCAATAGACTTTGGACAAGTGTAAGCCTAGGATTTTACATTATATTCTCATTTTATTTAGATCGTTAAATAATGAGGTCATCGCTGCATCATCATGATGTCATAAATAATATAATTTATTTAATGTCAAAAAATTATAAAAAAAATAATATAATGTAGGAAATCGTTTTATCTTTCCAATGACAATTTATAGTCAAAAATATGTCTTGTATAACCCCATGTAAAATTTTTTTTGTAAAACATTTCATGTTTGTGTCATTTTTTTACTTTAACATTAAATAAAAGGTATTTATGTCATTTTCAACTAAAGTGGCTCCATGGGGTCCCCATGTTGACCCATGGATTGTCTTGGTCGGCCATGACACATCAAATGAGGGTAGGACATGTGTAAAGCTCATCTGATATTATTAAAACAATATTTTTACCTTAAAATACACTAATTACCTCTAATCGCGATTAAGAACTTAAAAGTTACTATTCACCAATAATTATTTTAATCTCATTGAACCAAATTTTACTTCTTAATGAAAAACATGTATGTCAGATTTTTGAAATTCAAAACACAGAAGTGGTAAAATTTCATTTAAACGAAAAATCAGTTTTTGTAAATACCACTTAGTGGTTTCACTATTCATCAAAAATTGAAGTTTTTCAGAAAAATCCCAAAAAATCACCCTAAGCTATATTTTATATTCCAATTTCAAAAATGATGTCCATTTTACAAAATTCCAAACATATAAGTTGCATTAATTAATTTTATAATTAATTCCCGCTGTCACAACAAATAGCGTGTTTTTAAGAAACAATTTATATCAAAAGATTGACAACTGTTCATGCCCAATTTCAATGTTAAATTAATTCTAAAGATCACCATTGGATAAAATGGTAAAAATATATTATAATTATACATTAAAACCACTAAATAGTATAATTTATCACTATAAATTATTTTTATTTAAAAAGTTGTTTTTAAGTATTTTTCACTATTCATAAAAAATTGGAAGTTCTCAGAAAAATACTAAAAATTCAACATAAGCTAATTTCGATATTCCGAATCCAAAAATGAAGTTCATTTTGAAAGATAAAATTTATAAAATTTCAAAAAGTAGGTATTACTACTCATAACGGCTACTTTGATTGGTCGTAGTGTGTTAGAACTCGAAGTTGTGAACAATGCAAGCTATTGCATTATTGAATGGGAAGCGTATTGTGGAAGCTCGGGGCGTTACATTCTCCCCTCCTTCAGTAAATTGCGTCCTCGCAATTTGAAATTTTTCTTGGAAAATAAAAGGTTGAAAATAGAAAATACCTTTGTGGAAAACCCACACCGGAAATAAGATTAATAAAATTTAGCCTTAATAAGAGGGAAAGGGAAATGAAAAAGTCACCACCCAATTATGATCAAGATTAGGAGATCATTGGTGGCAATTAGAGACATATAATTGGAGGAAAACGTAAATATTTGTTGGGAGTGATTGAGGTCATCAATCATAATCAACTGTCAAATTGAGGGCCTCAAATCCTTCAATCTATGTTGATTTAAAATATCATCAGTTCAACAAGACATAAGGTATTAGGATAACACATTTTTTTGCTTTAATATCCCTTTACTAAAGTTTATGAATTAATTTATTCATTGAATAAGAGATAGGTATATATATATTTATGCTTGACAATTAGAGTTTCAACCTTCAACTCATCTTTCACTCAAAAAGATAATAGAACTCAAAAATATTATACTTATCCTAATTGTATAAGGTTAAAAATGTTAACACATACCATTTAGATTAGTAAAATTATTTTGTAATAACCAGGGACTTCCTGTAGGCTAGTGGTAGGCAATAAAGGCCTGTCGCGCTATGGTTGTGGGTTCGATTCCTGCAGCATTGTCCGACGTGATGGGTTATGCCCCACCCTGTAGGTTGTCCTTTTACTAAAACTATAGTATTATAATATTCCAAAAATAATCTTCAGAAATGCTTTAATACTATCCAAAGATCAACTTAATCCAATCCAACCTTTATAGTTATCCAAAATACTTCTGTCCAACTCACAGTCCAAATTTTATAAGGAAGGTAAACATAATGAAGATCCTTTTTTTCCACGTAACAACATGTGAACACCTTCATCATGTATTCTTTTTAAACATACTGAATTACCATGATCCCTTATTCCTTATAGAATACTAGATATACTCCTTCTATCCAAAAATGTATACAAATCATCAATCAGTTTCAAGTAAGTTAAGAATATCCAATATAATTTATCCAAATCAATCACGTCTTATTCCAAAATCACTATCTTGGTATCAGAACCATATTATGGTTTATCTTTATCTCAACCATATATTTTCCAAAAATTTAACCTACTATGGAGTCACTTTTCTTGGTTCCACACAATCTCAAGTCCTTGATGAAATAGTACTGCAGTACAATCCTTATATAGTCCATAATTATTATAACCAGTACTTCATTGATACAGCACTGAAATTAAAAAATTCTTTAATAACAACATAATAACTCTAATCATTACTCCTCATCTGTGGTAGTATCATAACTTGATTATTATCCAATAAAATCATTTGGGGCATACTCTGATGATTTGGACATTGGTTTGCGTAGTGTCCCCAATCCTTGCAGAAGAAGCATTGTACAATTGAAACCATTTTCTTACCCTTGTAGTCACACACTTTGTGTCATTTTTCTCTACACTTATAACAAACTCTCATTCCCTTTAGGCATGTTCCATGATGTTTCTTCCCAAAATTACCACATATTGGAAAATTCTTCTTTCCCCTCATCCCTTTATCCATCATTCTCTCTTCCATCCCTTTCGTCTCTTGCTTCGCTTCAAAGCCATAGGACACAGAGAATTCTTTACTTATCTTATTAACACATGATACTATTTCTTCATATGTTGAGAAAACATGGGAGACTATTTCCCTTCGAAATGCTGGCTTAATACCGGGAAAGATACGATCCTTCTTACTCTTTGGATCATACGTATTGCTGGAGTTCACATTCATTCTACTGGGCGCCATTTATATACAGTGGAATAAAGTAGGTTAGTTTATGAATTGCAATGAATAATTCCAAACATGTAAAATACTTAATGTAAATTGAACGGTTTATGGATATAATCCATAATCACAAGAATGTTTTCTTTGAGAAAGTATATACTCATAAACCCTACATAATGGTTTGTAATGAAAATGGGAATTATCCTAAGCAAATACCCCAGGAGTGTCGTAACCAAGAGTGAAGCAAGGCCCGTTTTCATGCACCAGTTCCCATTCGAGTCTAGCACAAAGCGGTGTTTTCGGGTTTTACCCTTAGGTACATCTGTGCCAGATCCGCCTCTACCTGCTCGTATCCAGATAGGGATGTATTGCTCAGAAAACTCACAACATCTCTACAATACCAAAATTCTAGGAAGTTCTTCTATACTAATCCTCAAAGTCTATCTTCAGGCTATGTTCTCTAATTAGAGTTTATCTAAATCTTGCTTCCAAGGTTAGTACTAAACTTCCTCTGATACCAACTCTAACGCCTCGACCCCAGCTACCTGAAGTCGGTGCATTACTTCATAACATTGGCATGATCACAAAAGATCAATTCTCGAAAGACCGATTAGTTTAGTAGCCTTGGAAACACTAGATACATTCATAAATGTTACATTACATCATAAAGTGAAAAACTACAATAACAAAGTCTCCACAGACCACACTCATATCCTCTTCTGACAATCCCTGCAGGTCATTCATAAAATACATCTTCACATCCTGGAAAATGTTAAAACACTGAAAGGGGTGAGCTCAGATGCTCAGTAAGGATAACAATATTGCGGAAGCTTTCATAAATAAACATAAACATTTAAGGCAATGTATGAATAAAAAAAAATCCTTTTAAACTTGAACTTCAACATAATATGGAAAAATTAAAATGAGATAATTCCATTTACTTATTCACATGGATATTCTACTGGTCGAATAATCACATGAAATATCAATAACCACTTTCATAATGATGGAATGCATAATGCCGGACATTATGAAACATTTTGTCAAAGCCTCGTCCAAGATGTCTAAAATGATTAAGGCCTCGAACAAAACCATAAATCAAAATGGGAAAGGGCCTCGGCCAATTCCACGTCTATTTGTCTCAGGAGACCTACCGATGCATCGAGGAGCTATAGCGGGCTCTACCCGTCACTTACTAAGTCCAATGCATTCCTCATATGAACAGGTTTAAACATATCATAATCCATAACATAATCGTATCACATAAAACACGCATAAAGGAAACATAACATTTCCACATTTCAATCACAAGATATCAATACAACACATTGATATAATAAAACTTCATCAAAACCATTTTCAATACCAAAATAAATGAAAAGTAGAACTTGGTATTTATTTTTCATTTTAAAAAGGTTATGGCTTGTAGAGGAAGCCGAAATTTAAATAATGGTCACGGAGGCAGAGAAGTCATTGTCGCCGCATACGTACGACAAGAAAAACATTCCCTTTTTTCGTTTAGTAAAAATCTTTGTATAAAAAAGATTCCTTTTGAATAAACGTAAAGTCAAAGGGGTTTATACACCGTATAAAAGAAAGTTGTGTATAAAACCAAATATGCCTCAATGAAAGGAGATTGAGACGAAGTCCTTAAAAAGATCATTTTTTTAATAAAGTACATCTATAATGTGTATTCACTATAAGTAAACATAAATAAAGTACAAATACAAGATAGGACATAATAATATAATGACATAATTTTAAAGTAGGAGATTAACCCAAGGAATAGAAATTGGGTTAAGAAGTTCCCTTACCTTGCATCTTGTCCTGACTCGACCATTCTTTAACCTCATGAATAATAAACTAGATTTAATTTCTATTTACTTAAGAACCTTTTTCATGTTCATTATTCCTTTTATATCACTTATTACCATGTTATGAACATTATGTAATTATTTAAGTTAATAACGGTCGTTTTGTCGATATTTGGTACTTGAGTCAAAAATAAACTTCTTATAATTACAAGTTGTTCACGTGGTGAAATATCCATTATATCCAGAATTATATTCATTATTTAGATATCATATATATCATATATATACAGTATATACATTCATTTATAAAATTACGTAACATTTATATGTAAAAATGAAATGCACCGTTCATGGAGACGGTAAGCCGTACGTACGCATGAACGGTACTTTCATTTATATTTCATATTTAATGGAATGAAATCATAATTATATAAAGGTATAATATAGTTCCAGTATAATATCATATATAATATCATTTACTCCATCCTTTATACATCCCACATATGGCATTAACGATTCACATCACTTTGAGGGGGCGGTAGTCCGCACTTCCTAAAATGAAATTATCGCGTTTACCCATAATGGAAATCATAAAGTATTCCATAAATGAGAAATAAAGAAGCATAATTATAACATAAACATATTATATATCCTATATAAATATAGTGACATCTTAATGGCCACCTTTGAAGGTGTTATATGAGTGTTGAACAATCATCGTTTCGTGAGGCAGAAATTCGCCATCCACAGAAACCGTATGTTCTTTAACCATTAGATGTAGGTGTGTGTAATTGTAACTCGAATAATTCTTATAAAAACATCCTAGTATATTTAGGATACTGGTGTTGTTACAAAAGAAATGAATAAACAGAGTTTAAGGGGTTGGAGATGCTAATTAAAACAAAACAACATTCGAGAAGACATTACCTAAAAATCGGGTAACTCTTTTTGATTTCAGACAAAGGCTACCTTGGGAAGAATTCTGACCAAAGTGAGGCTTCTAGGAGTAAGTGAGGGATGTTGGGAGAGTATTTGGGCAGAGGATGTCCGAGACAAATGGCTTGAAGGTGTGAAGAATGTGGGAGTGGTGGTGGCCTTTTATAAGTTGAGAGGAGGGGCACTTTTGGAAAGTAATGAAATGTTATTCAATTATACAATGCTTTTCGGATTCTAAAGGTCCCACACTTGTATAATTCGAGGCTAAGGTGATAAGGGTTCGAAATATCCTCATACAATAGGCTTTGGACTAGTGTAATCCTAGGATTTTACATTATATTATCATTTTATTTAAATCGATAAATAATGAGGTCATCGCTTCATCATCATGATGTCATAAATAATTTGATTTATTTAATGTCTAAAAATTATAAAAAAATAATATAATTTAGGAAATCTTTTTATCTTTCCAATGACTATTTATTTTCAAAAATATGACTTGTATAACCCCATGTAAAATTTTTTTTAGTAAAACATTTCATGTTTGTGTCATGTTTTTACTTTAACATTAAATAAAAGGTATCTATGTCATTTTCCAACTAAAGTGGCTCCATGGGGTCCCCAAGTTGACCCATGGATTTTCTTGGTCGGCCATGACACATCCAATGAGGGTAGGACATGTTTCAAGCTCATCTCATATTATTAAAACATTATTTTTACCTTAAACTACACTTATTACCTCTAATCGCGATTAAGAACTTAAAAGTTACTTTTCACAAAGAATTATTTTAATCTCATTGAACCACATTTTACTTCTTAATGACAACCATGTATGTAGGATTTTTGAAATTCAAAACACATAAGTGGTAAAATTTCATTTAAACAAAAAATCAGTTTTTATAAATACCACTTAGTGGTTTTACTATTCATCAAAAATTGATGTTTTTCAGAAAAATCCCAAAAATTTACCCTAAGCTATATTTGATATTCAAATTTCAAAAAAGATTTCAATTTTACAAAATTCCAAACATATAAGTTTCATTAATTAATTTTATAATTAATTCCCGCTGTCACAACAAATAGCGTGTTTTTAAGAAACAATTTATATCAAAAGATTGACAATTGTTCATGCCCAATTTCAATGTTAAATTAATTCTAATGACCACCATTGGATAAAATGGTAAAAATATATTCTAATTATACATTAAAACCACTCAATAGTATAATTTATCACTATAAATTATTTTGATTTAAAAAGTTGTTTTTAAGTATTTTTCACTATTCATAAAAAATTGGAAGTTCTCAGAAAAATATGAAAAATTCAACATAAGCTAATTTCGATATTACAAATCCAAAAACGAAGTTCATTTTGAATGATAAAATTTATAAAATTTCAAAAATTAGGTATTACTACTCATAATGGCAACTTTGATTGGTCGTAGTGTGTTAGAACTCGAAGTTGCATACAATGCAAGCTATTGCATTATTGAATGAGAAGTGTATTGTGGAAGCTCGGGGTGTTACACGGATGCATACTTTGAAAGAATTATAAAATTCTCTTCATATATACCAATAGATTCATGATCCTATTTCTTAAGCTCAATTAAAT
>CAUJRU010003786.1:0-32894 GCA_963277665.1 Viscum album | reverse complement strand
CTTATTCATTAATCTCTATGGATGGAGAATTCATCACTACTCCAACCAATGCCAGATTTTTGAAGAAGTATTTCATACAAACACAAAATATATATCATAAATGGTCTTGTGTGACTTTAAACTGCACCAATTTCCAGAAAGACGGTAAACTACATCATAAATGGTCTGGTATGACCTTAAATTGCACCACCATCCAGGAAGATGTTAAACTTCATCATAAATGGTCCGGTATGACCTTAAACTGCACCACCATCCAGCAAGACATTAGACGTCATCTTAAATGGTATGGTATGACCTTAAACTTCATAACCATCTAGAAAGACATTAAACTTCATCATAAATGGTCCGATATGACGTTAAACTGCTCCACCATCCAGCAAGACATTAAACTTCTTCATAAATGTTCCGGTATTACCTTAAACTGCACCACCATCCAGCAAGACGTTAAAATTCATCATAAATGTTCCGGTATGACCTTAAACTGCACCACCGTCCAGCAAGACGTTAAAATTAATCATAAATTGTCCGGTAAGACCTTAAACTGCACCAGCGTCTAGCAAGACATGAAACTGCACCATCAATGGTCTATACATATGACCTTAAACTATTTGTACTTTCGTCCCACATGACGTTAAACTGTGAAAAAGTTCCCTAAATGGTCTGGTATGACCTTAAACTGCACCACCATCCATCAAGACGTTAAACTGCATCATCCATGGTCTATAAATATGACCTAAACTATTTTTACTTTCATCCCACACAATGTTAAACAATGAGAAAGATCCCTAAATGGTCTGGTATGACCTTAAACTGCACCGTCGTCCAGCAAGACGTTAAACTGCACCATCCATGGTCCATACATATGACATTAAACTATTTTTAATCTCGTCCCACATGACGTTAAATTGTGAAAAAGTTCCCTAAATGGTCCGGTATGACCTTAAACTGCACCACTATCCAGCAAGATGTTAAACTGCATCATCCATGGTCCATACATATGACCCTAAACTATTTGCACATATGTCCAACATGACGTTAAACTGTGCCCCCTTCATCGTCCTTGCTATATGACATTAAACAATACAAAAACGGTCCATACATATGACATTAAACTATTTGTATTCCTTTTGCCTCACATTAAACTGTGATGTCATAACTACATGACGCTAAACTGTACAGAAGTTCATTACATCCAACATGACATTAAACTGCACCATCCACGGTCCATGCATATGACCTTAAACTATTCACACTTTCTTCCAACATGATGCTAAACTGTATCAACCCTTTTTCATCCAACATGACGTTAAATTGTGGGAAAAAAGTCCCCAATACGTCCAACATGACATTAAATGGTGTACTCTTTTGTCCTCACTGAATGACATTAAACTACACTATCCCCCTTTCGTCCAACATGACGTTAAATTATATTGTCCCCATCGTCCTAACTACATGATGGTAAACTGTACAGAATGTCCTTGATATGTACTATATGACATTAAACTGTACATTGTCCCTGCTACATGACACTATACTGTGCAGCACCAATAGTCTTAACTGAAAGACTTTAAACTGCATAGTCCTTTCATACATCCTACATGACGCTAAACTGTGCATCGTTAAGGTTGTTGTTACCTCTTGTTTCTCACACTGAGTATGACTCACGTGAGCTTAGAGTAAACTACAACCATAACACCCTCTCTAGGCCTCTAGACATGTGTAAGTCCCAACATCATTTTTTAGGTCATTGTTCCCATGAAAAACTTGATCATTAATTCATTCTTTAATTGATGTACATAGACTTTGATCCTTGCCTTCCAGGCTGGGTACGTAGGCAACCTCCCATGGTTCAATCCCAAAATCAATCTCTTCACATCGGTTCACCTCCATCTCATACAATGTGGATTTGTGAAACTGCCCCTAGAATCAATATCTTTACATTGGTTCACTTTCTTCCTTGTTATACGATGTTAAACTATACAACACTTTTGTACATTATGACAATAAACTAAAATATTCCTTGATACCCTCCCCTGAGAGGGAAACATTGTTTACATTGATTTTTCAGATTACGTACATACATGGAAATTCCCAAACCTTTTATATTGGGTTAAACCATCATTGTACTAAAGTCTCCTTTCACCCTTCACATGTAAGAACCAAATTTGCATAGAGGGTATTTCTAGAACTACGTGGGCTTGATTCCCATCCTTATGGTATACATAGGAACATTCGAGTGTCCCTCAAATCCAGCCCCAAATCTTTTGGGCCTAACCACAAATTCCACATTCAGTCCCTTGGCTAAAAAGTCCCTATGAAAACACACATTGTGTATTTCTTATAATAGTCCAAACTCTCTGACCCTAAACTAAGATCTCTAATCCTTTTGTCCCACACGACGTTAAACTATAGTTTAAAAACTACGTATGGCTTGATTCCCATCCTTATGGGATATGTAGTGACGTCCAACATTTCCAGTTAGGACCCAGCCACAACATGATTATGGTTAGCATTGATCTGTGTATCTCTTTATACATTGAACAATACAGATATTTATGTGTCATAATCCTAACCTTAAATATTTTCAGATCTTCATAACCCTTTTCTTGAATTTTAGTTAAAATAATGTCAAATTTCTGAGAGTTCTTTTACCTTAAAATGCAGTACGTTCCCTTAGGCGGCCTTGCATAAATAGTCTCCATAACAGATTTTTCAGCCAAAAGATACTATTATTTAAATATGCATCCAATTCCCTTAGGTGGCCCGGCATAATTAAACCCCCTAACTGGATTTTAAAATAATGTTAACTTCATTCTTGAGAAGAAAGCCTATTTTGTCCTTATTTGTCTTAAATGACAGTATATAGGGATCCGAAAAAATAGTCACTCTTAACATATTCGTTTCATATCCTTTTTCATGATCTGAAAGTATTCATGTCTATGGTTTATATTCTCCTTCCCTACATTTGGGTCAGACCATCATAGTATTGATATCCATCCTGTTCTTCGATAATATTGTTTGGAAATATCTTCTCCATATTCAAGTACCTCTTTCCATACAGAAAACTCTATACGTTGGAAAATTTGAATCTCGATAAACTTTCACTTTCTTTTTAGCATTAGGAAATTAAAATTCTGAGAGTTCTTTTGCCTAACTATGTAGCACATTCCCATAGGCGGCCTTGCATAAACAGTCTACATAACAGACTTGGTAGCCAGAAGATGCTATTTATTTGATTATGCATCCAATGCCCTTAAGTGGACCTGCATAATTCAACCCCCTAATGGGTTTGTTAAATAATAGTAACTTCATTCTCGGGACTTACTTCTTCAAAATCCCTTTTAGCTCTTTTTCATATCATTCCCCAGATTCAAATATTCTTAAGTCATAGTTTACATTGTTTTCCCCTATACATGAATATGGTAGTATGTTTTAAGGAAAATTATCATGGAATTGAGTCAATTTCAACCCACTTAGGTCAGATCTATTTTGACCTTAAACATTAGCATTTTATGACCGACATGCATGAATTTAAACAGCAAATAACCACAAAGACCCAGGATTTCTCCTTTTTCCTCAGAGTCAAATCCTCTTTTATCTCCAAATGCAACTCTGAGGGGGGACTTTTGTTGACGCTCCTTTTGTCACAGAGTCTAAAGATTGGAAAAGGGGAATATCTTATCTCAAAGTGATTCAACCTTTGGAAAAATATCAAAAAATGACAAAGGAAGGAGTAGGAAGAATATTGCCCATAGGTCGTGCAAGTGCCCTCATGGTCACACAAGTATACTTGCGCGCCGCCTAATGGTCGTGAAAGTGACTTGAGCAACCTAAGTGATAACAGCCCGGGGTCTTCTCCTGCCTATAAATAGATCCTGTGGGCCCCCCATTTCAGGAGGAATTTTTCCAGAAACTCATATTTGAGCTCCCGGCACCCTAGTCTCTTCTCAAAGATTCTGAAACACTTATAAGGTAATTTATTAACTAGAACGGAAGATTTAAAGAGGGGGAGGAAGGCTTAAGTGATGAAAATCATCAACACTTGCATGCATGAGTGGCCATCCATTAAGGGAAATGGCCACACTTGCACACAGCCTAACTCAACCAACAAAACTTGTGCGCCACTCTTCTGGAAGAACCTCAAGATGATTCTGAAGGCTTCAACCAAGAGTTGCGCAAGTATTACCCAACTGGTTAACCGTCGCACAAGTACCCATGTGTCACGCAGATATACCTGTGTGACTGAACATGCAGGCCCATGCAGTACCTGTGCACCTGCCAAGACGTGCATGCCCCTACCTTTTTGGGTGCCCTTCTTGCCCATTGCACCCCTCTTAAGCCATTCCACCTCTCATATTAATGATTCAGTCTTCAAGACACTCTTCAAATCCATTTATGGCATGGTTTCTTGATTTGACTTCCTTATCTGAAAGGAATTATGTGGAATATCTCTCAAATACTAGTTATTTACACATCTTTATGTCACTAAAGATCGATATTTCATTCATTCAACCTCATCATTTAATATGAGAGAACTCATTAACCTGGGCCTCCTTTTCAAGAATAATCCCCAGGTGTAATCATTAACCTGGGCCTCCTTTTCAAAAATAATCCCCAGTTATAATCATTAACCTGGGCCTCCTTTTAAGGAATAAGCCCCAGTTATAATCATTATCTTGGGCCTCCTTTTTAGGAGTAATCCCCAGTCATATCTTATTAACCTGGGCCTCTATTTCAGGAGTAATCCTCAGTCTCAATTTCTCTTAACCAGTCCTAATTTACCTTTGATCAGGGATTCCTTCTCAGGAGTAAAACCCAATCATAAGTCCTCTCCTAATTTGGGCATCCTTTTCAGGATTAATCCCCAAGTAAGAGTATTCAAATCTCCATGAAGCACATATACCTTTAAAGACCCAATTCTTGGATTTCTTCCCTGAAGTAAATCCTAATCTTCATTTATCTGGGCAGTCATACATACATAAGTCCCACATTATTTCTTATGATTGCAACTTTCATGGAACAATTGTCTAATTTTTACCAATACTTCGTGTTTCTCAAACCGAGCATGAATCACGTGAGCTTAGTGTGTAAAAGTAATCATGACATTTTTCATTGATCCATCAATCATAAACATCATACTCCCATAATCGAACTACGTGGGTTCGGATTCCTTTTCTAAAAATGGATAAGTAGGTAGCCCATCTTCGGGTTCGATCCCAACTCTAAAATAATCCATGTCCTTCTGAATGACAATAAACATCAATTGCCCCACTGAGTGGCTTTAAAACCAGCATGGTCATCAGAATGACCAAGAGACTTCTATATTAATGTGTCTAATGATACCATTGACCAAGAATCTCTAATAAATATAGATGATTCTCTATTGATGAAGAACCTCGAATACATATAAAAGTTCTATAAATTTTCTACATATTTAATCATTGATTGTCAAATCTGAAGGAAAGTTCATTTTATACTTGGTAATGTAATAAGGATTCACAAACATAACTTAAATCTATAAAGAGAGTCCCAGAGTAGACAATAATTCCCCTAAAAAAGGAATGATGTGTCCGACCACCCATCCTCTCGACCAATGCAAATTACTAAGCCTAATCAGTCCACAAAATAATGAGTGCCTACCTTTGTAAAGTAGGTCCAAATGGATGTGGAATCATTGGATGTTTCTGGTTCTACGAACAAACCCGTTAGAAACTGATTGGAATGTTTGAACCTCCCATCAAGGAAGTCATCCCCAAATTTCCAGGGAAACAATAGTTCTACTCAAGTTGTCTCAGCTGCTGAGAGACATACGTGATCACTACTCACTCCAACGTTAGGACACATCCAGGTCTAGTCCCTTATGCGTAGCAGTAGACTACATACCCAATTCCCTATTCGTAGAACCTCAAAATGGGGTCACTCTTCATTCTCTACCTCATCTCCAAAAAAGGTTCTGGCATCCCTCCATCCATAGGAAGGTATATCCCTTCTTCTTCAATGCTGAAAAGGGTGATACAACTTAGGGAAAGTTAGGTATGAACCTACTGTAGTATCCAGCCAACCCCAAGAAACATGGCACCTTAGTCACACTGTTGGGTGGATCCCAAGAAATCACAATCTCTATCTTCACCAAATCTACTGCAACTCTAGCCTCCAAGATAATGTGTCCTAGAATGTGGACCTCTCATATCTAGAACTAGCACTTTGAGAGCTTACCATAAAGCTGGTGCCCTTAGAGTGTGTCTAGAACTATCTGTAGATGATATGCATGCTCCTCCTCCATCACTGAGTATATCAAGATGTCGTCGATGAAGACCACCCCAAAACAATTGGGGTATGGCTGGAAGATCAATTTCATGAGTCCCATGAACATTGCGGGGGATTTTGTCATGCCGAATGGCATAAAAAAGAACTCAAAGTAGCAATAACGCCATTTGAAGGCCATATTTTTCACATCCTCATCTCATACCCGGAGTTAATGATAAGCTGATCTGAGGCCTATCTTTGGAAACCAACGATCTCCCTTAAGCTGATTGAAAAGATAATCAATCCTAGAAAGTGGATACATATTCTTCATGGTCACCTAGTTCTGGCTCGATAGTCCCCATAGTGTCTTAAAATCTCATCTTCCTTCTTAGAGAACAAAATAAGGGATTCCCATGGAGAAACACTGGGCCTTTTGAACCCCTTCTTCTACAAGTCCTCCAGCTCTACCTGTAACTCACGAAGCTCTACGGGAGCCATGAAATATGCTGGCATAGATATTGGTTTCATCCCGGGGTACAGGTCGATGTAAAAGTCTACCTCTCTAAATGTAGGCAGTCCCAGAACATCATCAGGAAAGATATCGGCATACTGGTCCAATGATATAGGATAAATAAGACTATTGACATTAACTACTCTTTGTGTAACGCTATCCAATTGATGTGTGATCGGTTGTATCCTCCACCAATTAAGTAAATCCTATGATGAAAAGTTTCTCTTCTCGCTGGTGAAGAAAAACCTGGTCCCATCCTCGCAGACACACTGCACTTTGGGCCTCATACAGTCAATATGGGAATGAACTGTGGATAACTAGTCCATACCCAGAATGATTTCATAAGGACTTAGTGCCAATAAAAGAATATCCTAGTCAAATCTCTCACCTCCTCGATTAACCGAACAATACTGACGCTACTGTGTAAGCAATGAATCCCTTCTCGTGGGAGTCTCTAGCGGTAAGGATTGAGACAAAGACTCGGCCATAATCTACGAGCTCCGAACGAGGCCCATGGAAATAGAAGAAGGACTGGAACATGTATCTATAAGCACTGCAGCTATGTTGGAGTAGACCCATATCATACCTCTAATCATCTTCGGAGCACTATGGTCATAGGCCTCAGCTTCCTGGAGCTGATATCATCTCTGTCCTCCCGCTCACTGTGGTTGGGGTGGACCACTTGAAGGTGGTGGATGTAGAACCTCAAATCACCACCCACATCCTATTTCATTTCAAGATCCTCTTCCACGTCCACCTACTACATGTAGACCTCCCCGATCCAATCTCCCCCTCTACCTCGATAGTCACTCGACCGTCGGCTAGTTGTCCATTTGGCGGGTTGGGCTGTCATGAGCCATGTCACCATACCTGCCGTATGAGTAGTACTGCATGCTCCTAATCTATCATCCTATGTCCCGTTATCC
Source organism: Viscum album (assembly GCA_963277665.1). NCBI lineage: Eukaryota > Viridiplantae > Streptophyta > Magnoliopsida > Santalales > Viscaceae > Viscum > Viscum album. Next base: position 25,211 of record CAUJRU010003786.1, on the reverse strand, counting down.
CCTCACCACTGACCCACTATCCAGAGGTCATCCACCAGACGTTCTGGTTCTCTTGGGTCCCTACATCATCTGTCTACTACTTTCAAAATATGACAGTACTACCTAAAGTCTGGTGGTGGCTCTCTCTGTTGTTTCCAGCTCACCTAGAAAGCTCTTCACAAAAAGTGCTAGCTCTAGCACCCCATCCAACGTTATAATGCTGAGAGATATCATCGATGATCTGATCTCCCATCAGAGACCCTGATCAATGGTTCGGGCCCTGAAGAAATGGTCTCGTACCAAGTCGGTGGTGTAGCGGGATAGATCAGTGAAAATCACAGAGTACTTGGCCATAGTCATGCTGCCCTGATGTAAGTGTAGCATCTCATATATATTCACTGAGCATAGAATCATTGGGTTGAACTCTACTATGAAAAGGCCCTCGAAATCAGCATAGGTGAGGGTCGCCTCATAGTGTATCTAGAGTGTCATACTCCACAATCTCCCAGTTGCTCACTGGATGTGAATGGCAGCTCAGATCACCATCAGATCAGCTGGTGTCCCAACTAAGTGAAAAACTCTGGCCACAACCTCCATCCAGTCCTTTTCCGTCTGTAGATCCATGTAACCTCAGAACCTAGGTGTCCTTTGTCACTAAAAAGTTTGCAACACCATCAGTCGGTGTGCACCCTCTGCTGGTGGGGCTAGTGGCCATAGTTTCCCAATGGGTAGTGGTGATGCTGGTACACCACCTGACGGTGCTAACACCGTAAGAGGACCCTACACCGAGTCCTCATCGCTCTATGGGATGTCATTGCGTACTCACTCGGAAATCCAAGTTCACTGTCTATATGGAGGCATCCTAAAAGAAAACAGGTGAGCCATGGTCAATATGTTATACCTAGTGAGATAAGTTAAATATATCACAAGAAGAACATTTCAAAACACATGCAATCCGGGTTTTTGTGTACTGAGTTAGAAATCATAATTCAGGGTCCTGGTGTATGGATATGTTGGTCATTTCACCAACACTGGATTCCCCAAACTGAATACCATACTCATAACACATTACACTATTTCCAAATAGAAAAGGTCTGAGTCCCGGTTCTTTAGTAGAAATGACTCCTCTGATACCACTTTTTCACGACAGTCAACCAAGGGCCCTATAGTGACTACCCCAATCCCACCTTTCATAGGCTAGCGGCTAGCCACTAGCACTAGAAAGGCATTTCCGTATAATGGGAAGGCATTTATTTTAAACATGTACACACATAGAGACTAATACAAAACAAGATGAAACCACGATGAAAAACTACTATAGTTAACGGAGTGTAGAGAGTAAAGGGGTCGGAATACAAGAACAACTGAAAAGTATAAGTACAATAGAAAAGTGAAAAAAAACAGCTCCTGGATTGTCCCTCGAGGATCCTTCTGGAAGGGTAGGTACAACTCATGATCAATAGTCATGCGCCATGTCACGTCAAATGGCCCACCTCGTAGCACCGTCTAGTCCTGGATCCCTTAGTATTGATCATCGATTACTGTCATCTACACAAGACACAACAAGGTGTTGACATGTCCCATGGAGTGGTGAGTATTACAATACTTAGTAGGGCCCACGAGACCCATGAAGGTCTCCTAGAGCTCCATAATGGAAAACCCACAAAGAAAGGCCTCAAAAAAATGAATGAATCAATCATAAACTCTACATAGGTATATACCCATACATATACCTAAGTTATCAAGATATACTCATCTCATACATGAGGGAATAATAACACAAAGGTAACACCACAGAGGTAATAGTACCAAAAAGGTTACACCACGAAGGTAAAAGTACCACACTGGTAACACCACAAAGGTAACACCACAAAAGTAAAATAATAAGCTCACAAAAGGTATAACATAAGTACAAATGTATAGATGATTATTTGTAAGATAGATCATCTTATTATGTTAAGATGCATTGTTGCTAACCCACAAAGGATCGATAGGTAATAACCCCCATTGACCCACACAAAACAGGACCCACATAGGATCGGTATGCACTCACCCACACAAGATTTATAACAGATGAACCACACCAAATCTTATAGACTCTGAGCCACAAAAGATCGATAGATGTTAATCCCATTAGGATCGATGTTTTTTCTTCACGTTACAGACAACCATAGGATTTCTCGCACATGGTGCACTCAAACTCTGTATAATCTTCCCCTCGAGACATTTGTCATACCTAGACCACCACTAAGATCTACCAAAGAGAATCCAAAAGGACCTCCATGTCGTAAGGGTTCCAACGCGGTAGATGATGTGTCAATCGGATGCCCGATCTCAATGTTATAAGTGTTTTGTATCTAGGGGCCCAATTGGATTCGAGTTTGATCCAAACCATCCATTCTACAACTGTCTCCAAAACCAATGTAAAGAATACCAAAAGGACTATATTTCTTCAAGGGTCGCATCCCCATCAATGGTTTGTCAAATGACCACTCGGTTCAGAAGTTATAGTCCTTTAAGCAAATCTGGGCCTAGTGGGGTCTGGGTCCGATACGACCCGTTCCAACCAACTCGACCCAACTCAATGTGGCTCGATCCGACCCGGTCTGGCCCGACCCGACCCGGTTGGGGCCGACCCGATTCGGTACGGGTCTGAACTGGCTGGGAGGGACCATGGCAGGCTCGACCCGCTAGTCCACAGTCCGGCCTGGCCCGCAAGGGGGGCGTGGTCCTACATGCAAGGGGGCAGCCCGCGGGGCTCGCGTGGCCTGACCAGCGGTGGGGCACGGTCCATCCCAAGGTAGGGCGCAACACGTTCAACATGCACGTCCCAGCTAGAGTGGGGCCACCCAAGCTGACATGGGTGGCGAGACCCGTAGTCATCCCGAACGGTTGAGGGGCTGTTGAGATTTTAAAGCTGCGAAGCCACATGGGCATCGCCTGGTCGCCACAGAAACCTTCGGAGGCATTGGTTCCTCCACCGCCACAATTTCGAGTCCCGGACTCCTCCGATAGTGCATGTTGGGGCGCCTCTACCCCTCATTCTATGGACGTCATATGCCAATCGTAGTTTCCCGCTGTGGCATCACCACATGCAAATTTTTTGCGGCGCACGACGGCGCGCCTCCGCTTCCTTCGCGGCTGGTCATGGCATGCTGCCATCATCACCTGCCATAGCTACATTCATGACCTTCTCCGCTGGTGGCATGCGACGACACACCTCTATCTCCTCTATGGATGGCTATTGGTACCCATTGCTGTCGGTCACCGTCATCCGGTTTTCCGAGTTCTGTCTATCCCAAATTAAAATGCCTAGGAAGAATATATCAATTCCAAAAAAGGGTGGAGGGTTCCAACCTTGTTCATTTAGCATGTTCCCTCCTCATTAGCTTGGTAACATGATGGGGATAAATAATTAAATAATCTCTTGGAATTTAAAACAATATGATTCTCTACATCAAGAATGATGGGCTACGCCCATGATTGGGAATGTTTCTGCGTTTGTTGTCCCCGAAACTAGCTGCCAATGCTGGTGCTCATACGTCGCCCTTCGGTTTGTGATTCTGTGTCACCCATCACCGCCTGCTAGAACCGGCTCCATCCTCTAAGGTTGGCGTCAAGGCACATTATCATGACTTCATTTATTGGTGAAGGAGTGTGGATACCTCTTCCCAAGCTCCATATAAATAAGAGATGGGGGAGGGGGACACCACTCAAGGAATTTATGAGAGTTCATTTAATATGAACCTTCTTAAATTCTAATGTCGTTGTTACATAGGATTTGAAAGGTCAAGCAATCTAGTGTTTGGACACGACTTTGGTCCCACGTTGCCGCTTTTTCATTGGATGAAAAAAATAAATAAATTAACAATGTTACTTTATTTATTAATTTAAAAGTCCCACAATTTAACATTTTCTCTAGACCTACTGAGGTCAAAGTGAAGCCTCCCATAAGCGAATGGCAATGCTCCAAATTCAACTGAGCCCTCAAATTTTTAATCAGAGCACCAATTCATAAGGTAGAAAATGACGCTCTTTCTTTTACTGAACATACCTTATAAAAGGATCCAAAATTTATTTCGGGCACACTGGGCCTTGGAATCACACACCGTCATTTTTCACAGACTCATAATAATTCTATATAATTAAAAAAATGTACATGGAAAATTTTTGCGTCTTTAGGTAATCATAATCAAATCTTGAAATACAAGAATACAAATTATTTCATTCAATCATTCCTTTAAGGTTAATTGGTATTAAATCTCATAATCCCAAGGGATCCAAGAATCAAACATCCAAAATCATAACCAAACTTTGAAGGGGTGTAGATCATACATAAGGTTTATTCCAATGGAGCTTATTCATTGGTCACGAGGGGAGAGGAATTCATTATCCCCCACCAATGCATGTTTTCTAAAAATAATAATTTTCATTGCTATTTACTGGGATTCCATGTTTCAATAGAAATACATTAAAACATATAGAATCATTCAAACATAACACATGACTATAATCTTAATGGAATATTTTTTTACCATGTGATATTAAATTCTTTAGAAGATTCATTATCGTATGATGTCAAACTGAACAAAGAACATTACATCCCAAAATTATCACTACTCATGAACATGATTTATGGGAAATAAATTTAAGTAATATTGTCCCTATTTTTATTTCATATAAAAATAAAGAATCTCTCTATTTAAAAACAATTACTATCTTGATTCAGGATTATATAAGATATGTAGTGAAACCCAGATCCTTAATCATGGGTCCCACTATAATATCAACATGAAATATTCCCCCAAAGAATATGGGTCAAACCTCCTTGGAGAGTTTTCCATTCATGAAGTACATGTGGATTTATTACCGGAATCATCAGACACCTAAGGACACCCAGATCCCAAATCATGGGTCCAACCCCAATATTTTCATAAAAAATGAACCACCATATATATGGTGTAATTATGCATAGATAGGTTTCCATTCAAGAACATTGAGCGTCTTGATTCCTATTACCATAATATATATAGTGTAACCTTGATCTAAAATCCTAGATCCAGCATTATTATAGACAAAAAAAATCACTACTCTGTATATGGGTCAGACCTGTGTTGAGAGTTTACATTAAATAATGACTAGTGGTTTGATTATTACTATCACAAGAAACATATTGAACTATATACCCCATATCCTAGGTCTATTCATGATATAAACGAAAATATTCCCCAATCTATGTATGGTTTGGGCCAACATAGAGAGTTTTTCATTAATGAACTATATTTGGAATGATTCTTAGTATGATTGGATATGTAGAACTCTCCAATCTTCAATCATGGGTCCAACCATAATATATATAATGTTCATAATTCACCCCGTCATATAGAATGGACTTGTATAAGGAACTATCTAGGAACTACATGTGGATTGATTATTTTTTATCATTGGATAGGTAGTGATGCCTAGATTGTAACACCGCGAGATTTTATGAAAAATATTATTTTAATTTCATTAATGTCTTATGTTGTATTCTACACCAATATTACCTTGCTCTATACGCAACACCGTATTAGCTTGCAGTATACGCAACACTATTCTTGGACCGTGTTACACCCAATTTTGATAATAGTTATTCTGCGCAACATTGAGTATATATATATATATATATTAAATGAATAAATGAAATATGTTTGGATTCTGTTATACGAAGCAACGAAGGATTCTTTCACAACACGCAACCCTGACTTGGCTTGCATTAGAGGCAATCGCGACCTTCCTCAATAGCGTGTGTTGTACACAATACCGGGTTTTAATAAACAATGTTATATTATTATAATATTGTCATAAACTAGCCTTATGAATAGTATTAACTAAATTTTGATTTTTATAACATTATTATTCATCTTACACATTTCTAGAACATGGTATAAGAACAAAATAAATTTTTCGGGTAAAATAAGTATTTTTCAAAAAATGCAGTTTTGCCGCCTTTTGATGGTGCACCCACTTTAAATCTGGTTTTTGACATGTTTATAAGTTCAATTTGACAAAATAAAATTCTTCTTTGGAATCAAGAAATAAAAATTTACTTTGGATAAATTTTTCATATTATTCTGGTAACTTTCACATTTTAATGAATAGTAAAAACACGCTATATTTTAATTAAAAACATCTTTTTCATCGTAATATCATATGTGGTTAAATTATAATAGTGAATGGGTTTAAAGTATAAATAGAATATATTTTTACCATTTAATATAATTTATGTTATTAGCATTGATTTTACCTTGAATTCGTAGGTTAAATCAATTCAATCTTTTGCAATGTTTTAAACAAAAACCCGTTTTTATTCGGCAACGGGATTAATTTTAATTTAATTTATGCAACTTATGTGTTTTGAATTTTAAAAAATGGATTCCATATTAGGAATCAGTGGGTCCAAATTATGTTAATAGGATACTTTTTTTTGGGAATTATGAATAGTAACTACGGTAAATTTTATTTACTATAGTTAAAGGTAAATCGGGTAATTAAGGGTAAATATAATATTTTAAAATTACACTAACAAATTTCAAAATCCTATTGGATGACTAAAAAACGACCCATATCACCTAAGGGTATGATTATATTAATTTAATTAAATTTTGTCAATGAAAATAATTTAATTATTATTAAAACCAAAGAATGTGACAACATGTCACTTTCTTAAATATTATAAGTATAATAATTTTAATCTAGTGATAAAATTCATGAAACTTCGAAAATGAATAGTCTCCAGAAATCTAATACAATTATCTACATCATAGGAATTTATTTAGAATTTTTAGGGATTAAATAATTATCATTTATTATGACATAAAGATGATGCAGTAATTGTCTTATTAATGAAATACTGACTTAATTGATGTTATAAATGCCCAAATAAATGTACTTTGAGACTTTTTAAGACCTAAACTAATTTTCTAGGTTACTATGACATGTTATTGTTGATTTAAGTAACTTGGTTCGAACATATAATTCTGTTATGACTTTCACAAAAATCATATATCAAATAATGTCAAAATTGACACAAAATAGTTTTTAAATCAAATATTATAATATTAATTGTTATTGTATTCCTAAAAATCTAAGGATCGGCCAAATGACTTAGATAAGGATATATATATTAATAATAAACAATTTGGGGTTCGTTTGGCATGTTCTAGTAAGTGTATTAACCATATAGTGTAAGAAAACAAAAAGACACGGTAATAGTTAAATTATTTAACTTAGAGTTAAATCTAATTGATAAGGTTAGAATAATATCCTAAACTTGTCTAAATCCTATTGGTTGATAGGATTGCGACCCATACCCACTTTAGCTTCGAAATAAGACCCTTTGGAACCATTATAAACCGATTTTGACTTTAATATATAATAATATTTTGAGATATTCCTAAGGTGCCCCTCTCCTCCCTTATAAAAGGGCACCTCCTCCCCGTCCTCCTCACACCAATTTGAGCACTCAAGCTAGGACAACCTCTGCCAAAATCCCTTCTCCACTTCCCTAGAATAATCCTAGAGTTCCTGGTCTTCTTCAAAGACCAATCTTAGTTCCCTAAGTGGAGGATTCAAAGAGGCGTTCCAAAGAAGAGGTAATATCCAATACCGATCTTTTCAATTTCATTATTCTTCAACTTATTCTTCATTAGTTGTTTCATTATAAAGTAATAACATCAGTATTACTTAAATATTGATATGTTATTATAAATATGAAACAACTCTAATTAACCTTCTATCCATCCTACGGAAAAAGGAAATCACCGCGTGTGCGTACATACGGAATACAGTCTCCACGCCGTGGTGTAATCTATTTTCCGCCACCACCTTAATTGGATGGGTATAATGGTTTAATGAGTAACTATATATGATTATTATAAAGTGATATTGATACTGAAATAGTATACATACACTTCAACACAATTCCACGACCATGGGAATGATATCATCACTCGTGCGTACGTACGGACTACCGTCTCCACGACGCGATAAGATTCATTCTCAATGATTAACCATTCATGAATGATTAAAAAGTATATATACTAATTAATAATGAAATATATTACCTTATAATGATACTGGAATTATTTATATTTATATCTATGTCATCTACTTAATTCTATTCAATTCAATAAGGAAACGAAAACAACGTTCATGCATACGTACGGACTACCGTCTCCATGAACGGTGTATTTCATTCCATTTACTGATTTATTATATATTATGAATATATATATATAAGTCATGTTTTATATTCTGTAATTATGTAATCATGATCTACGTAATCATATGAATAATTACAAGTTAAAAACACGAACGACAAATGCGACGATTTTACCCAAAACGCTACTTTAACATGAATTTACAAAAGAACGGGTAATATAAAGTCATAAGTGGACCATATATGATATAATAACAATAAATATGATTATGGAATAAGTCAATAACATGATTTAAATCATTATACAGGAGGTTCGGACACTTACAAAGCAAGTCGGACCTAAGGTAAGGGAAAATATCACAATCTCACTTTTATCGGAGATTGTTTTTACTTTGGTAATTACTGGGGTGTACTTTATCATCCACATCCATGTTTCCTCAATATGTAATATTATTTACATCCAACTACAATTTTTTGAATCCAATTTCACCCTTCGGTGAGTTTTTAGTAAAAGATATGAAAGGAATCTTGTATCGTTTTTCTTACGAGGTACTTTTTGACCTTTCCGACAAAAGTACGTTTTTTTAACTTATACGACATGAATGGATTTTTAAAACATTATTTCCAAGAAGCTTCCTTTACAAGTTTTCAAGTTTATTTTTAATCAACTTCTTTTAGTTTAATGTTTTATGACATGTTAAGAAAGGAAAAATGTTTTTGAAGAAGAAAGGATATTTTCCTCAACAATGGAGTTCAAGTGTTTTATCAAAATTATTTTCCATCTAAGATAATAAAGGGTTCTGTTTTTATCCCTATTATTACATTGATTTGATTATGTTGTGATGGAATTATTTTTATGTATTCCTTTATCTTATATGAATTGTTTTATGATGTCACAATTTTTAAGATTCCCATTTTTATTTACATGGGTTATGCAATGATGCATGTTTTATGATTTTGTGGAACACATAAGAATGGTATCATTATGAGATGGGTGGGACCTATATATCCCTTCAATGCATTGGGTAAATATTTTATATCTCATGAGATAGACATGGCTGAAATGGTAGGTCATACCGATTCAGTGAAACAGGACTGAAACGAGGGTTACTCGATTCAGAAAGGGAGTTTGTCCATTAAGATAGTCTTGGCAATGAGTCTTGACTAACAAGAAATGATTCTCTATGATTATGTGTGTATGCCACAAAGTTTCATGTTTTAAGTTATGATTATTGGGATTTCATTTCACTACTATGATTTATCCCATGTTATGAAATTATGCTCTCTTTTGCAGGTTAAGATTTCCAAAAGATATGTTCTTATGAATATGATGTGATTGATTTTTCTTTTGTATACCCTTACTGAGCATTTGAGTTCACCCTTTTATGTTTTCTTTTCCCCAGGATATAAAGAAATGTTTTAGGTAAAAAAAGGGATGATCTTTATGGGATATATTGAAGATCTTTCTCCACGATTAGAAGATTACGTTCTGAGTTTCCAAAGACACTAAACTATTACGATCCTTGTTTGTGTGTGTTTTTGTTATGTACTAAGTATTCCGCAAAAGTAATGTAAAGTCTATATACGTCAGGCTTCAGGTCTCTACAATTGGCATCAGAGGAAAGGTTTAGTCAACCTTTGGAAACTAGGACGCGAAAACGTTAGTGAGATCCCTAGAGATATTTCTAAGGAATGTCTAGGGATGTCCCTAAGGATAAGTATACGTATAGGATATAGTCCTAGAACTACGGTAAAAATCATAGAATTTAACATAAGATGTTATATATTGAGGGTACTCCCCCTTTATTATGTTGTTTTCCCTAGCATGATTTTTGCCTCTCACACTATTCTTTTTGGGTTTTAGAAAATGGCTGGAAACAAGAAGATTCACGATAATGGAGAATATGATGGACAATGGAATTATATTCTTCATAATGAAATGGGATTTGGAAGTACAAACATCATTATTATGCCGAATCAGCAATCTCATAATATGATCAATAAAGTAAAATTTGGTAAGTTTGCTATCTCGGCTAATAAGAGAAAGATGGAGTTTCATGATGATCATAGAGGAAAGAAAGTTCAATTTCCCCTATGTAAATCATGTGGGAAGAGGCATCAAGGATAATGTTTCAAAGGAACTGGAAGATGCTTTGGGTGTGGAAAAGAAGGACACAAAGTAAGTAAGTGCAAAGGAAAAGGTTCAGTTAAGACCATGGATGAGGATAATGGTATTGCTACGACATCAACAATGGTTAAATGTTTTAAATGTGGAATGTACGGGCATTATGCAAACCAATGCCCTAAGGGAAATTCTCATGAAGATAATCAGTATGGTCGTATGGGAAGTATTTATGTGGATGATGATGAAGAGACTACAAATGATATGTGAGATGAAAGAATTGTTGAAGCTCGGTCAATGGTTTAAGAATGTAGTGGAATGATTACATGTTTATCATGAGTAATGCTGTATAAGTAATGTCATGGTACTATGGAATAAAGAGACATGTAAGCATTGTTACACTGTTGTCTGATTAATGTTACCAGTATCCATGAAAGGTTATTCAGATATTTTTGGAATGTAGATGATATGTGCATAATGAAGGGATAAGGAGAAAATTAAATGTTTGATAGTATTCATGAGATCATGACTGATATAAGGAGAAGGTTATATCATGGTTTGAGTATATAGATTTTTTGGATTTTGGTATGTGGAAAGAGTTAACTTTTGAGAGCATTCATGTTTTCACTAAGGTTTAATGGGTATTTATATTTTTCAAGAGAATACATCATTAAAGTGTTAACATGATTGGAATGTGACCAACAAGATATATGGGGGATAAATGATGGTATTCACATGCTTGGTTGGCGACATTTCAAGTAATCATTTTCTTTATACTATGAGCTTGGACCGAAGTATTTTAGATAAGCCTAAAGATTATAATGGATTATGTTAACCATAAGTTAGTATTGTTTATGTATAGAACTTTTTTTTTGATATTATTTATGTGATGTTATAATAATGTAGTTTTAGAAAAAGGACAACCTGCAGGACGGGCGACAACCCATCGCTTCGGACAAGGCTGTGGGAATCGAACCCACAACCGAAGTGCGACTGGCCTTTATCGCCTACCACTGACCTACATGAAGTCCCTGTTTAGTAGAAACTAGTTTTATTATATTAAGCGGTATGATATATGAAGTATAAGTTCATTTTTGGAACCATAAGATGGACTTATAACTTTTGCTAAAGTTTTGTTTGAAAGAGATGGAATGACCCATAATTCTATCACATTATCTGCTAACACATCACGAATGACAAATTCAACTTCATTTCTTTAAGAGATGAAGTGGAAATTGTCCAAAGAACGACAAACGGTGAGACTATACCAAAATCACGAAAGTATTTCTTCTAATTCCAATTTCATCAACTTTAGGGAAATGATCTTGAAAACCAAAAATGTTGTCTTAGTGCTCTTATATCTGATGAATCAGATGGTACCTTAGATCATCACAAATTTATGGCTTTGTGATTTCTAGCTTTCCATAGCCATGTTCTCTACCACTCTCCATCAGAACATGATGGTTAGATTTCTCTTCCATATCCATATTTTCACCTATGTGGAAACCCAGTGATTAGTTTATTGGGGTAACCGTTACGTTTCATACTTTTTTTTAAAGATAAGTTTTGATATTACTTTTTACGATGTGTGTTTCTATCAAAGAAACTTTCAAATAGTAAACCATTTATAACCTTGAAGAATTTCGAGGGAGAAATTCATTTTAAGGGGGGTAGAATGTAACATCCCGATATTTTATGAAAAATATTATTTTAATTTCATTGATGTCTTATGTTGTATTCTACACCAATATTACTTTGCGCTATACGCAACACCGTATTAGCTTGCAGTATACGCAACACTATTCTTGGACCGTGTTACACACAATTTTGATAATTGTTATTCTACGCAACATTGAGTATATATATATATATATTAAATGTATAAATGAAATATGTTTGGATTCTGTTATACGAAGCAACGAAGGATTCTTTCACAACACGCATCCCTGACTTGGCTTGCATTACATGCAATCGCGACCTTCCTCAATAGCGTGTGTTGTACGCAATACCGAGTTTTAATAAACAATGTTATATTATTATAATATTGTCATAAACTAGCCGTTATGAATAGTATTAACTAAATTTTTATTTTTATAACATTATTATTCATCTTACACATTTCTAGAACATGGTATAAGAACAAAATATATTTTTTGGGTAAAATAAGTATTTTTCAAAAAATGCAGTTTTCCCGCCTTTTGATGGCGCACCCACATTAAATCTGGTTTTTGACATGTTTATAAGTTCAATTTGACAAAATATAATTCTTCTTTGGAATCAAGAAATAAAAATTTACTTTGGATAAATTTTTCATATTATTCTGGTAACTTTCACATTTTAATGAATAGTAAAAACACGCTATATTTTAATTAAATACAACTTTTTTCATCGTAATATCATATGTGGTTAAATTATAATATTGAATGGTTTTAAATTATAAATATAATATATTTTTACCATTTAATATATTGTATGTCATTAGCATTGATTTTACCTTGAATTCGTAGGTTAAATCAATTTAATCTTTTGCAATGTTTTAAACAAAAACCCGTTTTTATTCGACAACAGGATTAATTTTAATTTAATTTCTGCAACTTCTGTGTTTTGAATTTTAAAAAATGGATTCAATATTTGGAATCAGTGGGTCCAAATTATTTTAATAGGATATTTTTTTTTTGGGAATTATGAATAGTAACTACGGTAAATTTTATTTACCATAGTTAAAGGTAAATCGGGTAATTAAGGGTAAATATAATATTTTAAAATTACCCTATCAAATTTCAAAATCCTATTGGATGACTAAAAAACGACCCATATCACCTAAGGGTCTGATTAGATTAATTTAATTAAATTTTTTCAATGAAAATAATTTAATTATTATTAAAACCAAAGAATGTGACAACATGTCACTTTCTTAAATCTTATAAGTATAATAATTTTAATCTAGTGATAAACTTCATGAAACATAGAACATGAATAGTCTCCAGAAATCTAATAAAATTATACACATCATAGGAATTTATTTAGAATTTTTAGGAATTAAATAATTATCATTTATTATGACAGAAAGATGATGCAGTAATTGTCTTATTAATGAAATACTGACATAATTGATGTTATAAATGCCCAAATAAATGTAATTTGAGACTTTTTATGACCTACACTAATTTTATAGGTTAATATGACATGTTATTGTTGATTTAAGTAACTTGGTTCAAACATATAATTCTTTTATGACTTTCACAAAAATCATATATCAAATAGTGTCAAAATTGACACAAAATAGTTTTTAAATCAAATATTTTAATATTAATTGTTATTTTATTCCTAAAAATCTAAGGTTCGGCCAAATGACTTAGATAAGGATATATATATTAATAATAAACAATTTGGGGTTCGTTTGGCATGTTATAGTAAGTGTATTAACCATATAGTGTAAGAAAACAAAAAGACACGGTAAAAGATAAATTATTTAACTTAGAGTTAAATCTAATTGATAAGGTTAAAATAATAACCTAAACTTGTCTAAATAATATTGGGTGATAGGATTGCGACCCATCCCCACATTATCTTCGAAATAAGACCCTTTGGAACCATTATAAACTGATTTTGACTTTAATATAAAATAATATTTTGAGATATTCCTAAGGTGCCCCTCTCCTCCCTTATAAAAGGGAACCTCCTCCCCTTACTCCTCACACCAATTTGAGCACTCAAGCTCGGCCAACCTCTGCCAAAATCCCTTCTCCACTTCCCTAGAATAATCCTAGAGGTCCTGGTCTTCTTCAAAGACCAATCTTAGTTCCCTAATTGGAGGATTTAAAGAGGCATTCCAAAGAAGAGGTAATATCCATTACCGATCTTTTCAATTTCATTCTTCTTCAACTTCTTCTTCTTTAGTTGTTTCATTATAAAGTAATAACATCGGTATTACTTAAATACTGATATGTTATTATAAATATGAAACAACTCTAATTAACCTTCTATCCATCCTACGGAAAAAGGAAATCATCGCGCGTGCGTACGTACAGAATACCGTCTCCACGCCGTGGTGTAATCTATTTTCCGCCACCACCTTAATTGGATGGGTATAATGGTTTAATGAGTAACTATATATGATTATTATAAAGTGATATTTATACTTAAATAGTATACATACACTTCAACACAATTCCACAACCATGGGAACGATATCATCGCTCGTGCGTACATACGGACTACCGTCTCCACGACGCGATGAGATTCATTCTCAATGATTAACCATTCATGAATGATTATAAAGTATATATAATAAGTAATAATGAAATATATTACCTGATAAGGATACTGGAATTATTTATATTTATATGTATGTAATCTACTTAATTCCATTCAATTCAATAAGGAAACGAAAACAGCGTTCATGCGTACGTACGGACTACCGTCTCCATGAACGGTGTATTTCTTTCCATTTACTGATTTATTATATATTATGAATATATATATATATAAGTCATGTTTTATATTCTGTAATTAAGTAATCATGATCTAAGTAATCATATGAATAATTACAAGTTAAAAACACGAACGACAAATGAGACGATTTTACCAAAACGCTACTTTAACATGAATTTACAAAATAACGGGTAATATAAAGTAATAAGTGGACCATATATGATATAATAACAATAAATATGATTATGGAATAAGTCAATAACATGATTTAAATCATTATACAGGAGGTTCGGACACTTACAAAGCAAGTCGGACCTAAGGTAAGGGAAAATATCACAATCTCACTTTTATCCGAGATTGTTTTTACTTTGGTAACTACTGGGGTGTATTTTATCATCCACATCCATGTTTCCTCAATATGTAATATTATTTACATCCACCTACAATTGTTTAAATCCAATTTCACCCTTCGGTGAGTTTTTAGTAAAAGATATGAAAGGAATCTTTTATCGTTTTTCGTACGAGGTACTTTTTGACTTTTCCGACAAAAGTACGTTTTTTAACTTATACGGCATGAATGGATTTTTAAAAAATTATTTACAAGAAGCTTCCTTTACAAGTCTTCAAGTTTATTTTTAATCAACTTCTTTTAGTTTAAAGTTTTATGACATGTTAAGAAAGGAAAAATGTTTTTAAAGAAGAAAGGATATTTTCCACAAGAATGGAGTTCAAGTGTTTTATCAAAACTATTTTCCATCTAAGATAATAAAGGGTTCTGTTTTTATCCCTATTATTACATTGATTTGATTATGTTGTGATGGAATTATTTTTATGAATTCCTTTATCTTATATGAATTTTTTTATGATGTCACAATGTTTAAGATTCCCATTTTTATTTACATGGGTTATGCAATGATGTATGTTTTATGATTTTGTGGAACACATAAGAATGGTATCATTATGAGATGGGTGGGACCTATATCTCCCACCAATTCATTGGGTAAATATTATATATCTCATGAGATAGACATGGCTGAAATGGTAGGTTATACCGGTTCAGTGAAACAGGACTGAAACGAGGGTTACTCGATTCAGAAAGGGACTTTGTCCATTAAGATAGTCTTGGTAATGAGTCTTGACTAACAAGAAATGATTATCTATGATTATGAGTGTATTCCAC
Organism: Viscum album; assembly: GCA_963277665.1. NCBI lineage: Eukaryota > Viridiplantae > Streptophyta > Magnoliopsida > Santalales > Viscaceae > Viscum > Viscum album. Next base: position 9,296 of record CAUJRU010003786.1, on the reverse strand, counting down.
AAAGTTTCATGTTTTATGTTATGATTATTGGGATTTCATTTCACCACTATGATTTATCCCATGTTATGAAATTATGCTCTCTTTTGCAAGTTAAGATTTCCAAAAGTTATGTTCTTATGAATATGATGTGATTGATTTTTCTTTTGTATAACCTTACTGAGCATTTGAGCTCACCCTTTTATGTTTTCTTTTCCCCAGGATATAAAGAAAGGTTTTAGGTAAAAAAAGGAAGATCTTTATGGGAGATATTGAAGATCTTTCACCACGATTAGAAGATTACATTCCGAGTTTCCAAAGACACTAAACTATTACGATCCTTGTGTGTGTGTGTTTTTGTTATGTACTAAGTATTCCGAAAAAGTAATGTATAGTCTATGTACGTCAGGCTTCGGGTCTCTACATAAATCCCCCATTTCATGAGTATTAATGAGTTTCCATCACACCTATTCATGTTCCTCCAGGAGAGTCAAATAAATTTTGAGTCCTCAATTAACAAAAAATTGTGAACAACCCCATGTATTCCCCATCATGTACTATCACATGGATTAATCATCATCTGAGATATCCATTGCTTCCCACACTGATCATGGATTATTTAAGCTTAGGGTACAACATCATAGTTTCATAACGTTATACTACATGAAAACATCCTAGTCACATGACACTAAACTAATGAAAAGAGTTATTCTTACTAAACAGATCATCCACTCAGATTATTGTATATTCAATAATTTCACATCTTGTAATTTCACCCAAAAAATGTGTTCAATTCATGTTTTCATATCATTCAGAGTGCATTAAACCTCAAGTAATTTTATGTTCCACATAAACCAAATTCATATATTCGATATCAGAGTTGATACAAACCAATTCATTAAGTTCATATCATTCTCTTAGAACCCCAAGGAACTTTCTTCACTTTCAACTAGTTCTCCATTATATCAAACTATTAATAGGGTCTGGCAAATCTAAAGGGACACTGCTAGTATTTTTTGGGGAATGACACAATTTTTATGACCTTGTTCCTTGAGGATGTCGGGTCCCATATATGAATTCCCCCTTAAACCAAAGAGTTATTATCCCAGCTACAGGGAATATGGGATTCCTCCACTATCAATAGATGACATGTATCCACTAGTTTTCAAATCCATTTTACTTATAAATTCTAGGGTTTTTATTTAAACTTTACAAGTCCAAACTATTATGGAGGATTGAAACACTCTCAAATTGTCCCATTTGTGCATTCTATCCATTGTCAATGAAATATTTGGGCATTGTATCCATGAAAACATCTATTTTGGGTTAGAATATTCTATAAAGGCCCAATTTCAATAGGTTAGTAACTCTTATATAATGCACATCCTAGTTGAATGACATCAAACTAAATGAAATATGATGCAACCTACAAGAACAAGAAATATTAGAGTTGGACATTCTAACCATGAATATTTTCTCAGGATAAATGTTTCTTCTACATACGATATTGAACTATAGAAATAAACTATCCCTTTATATGAGAATTATCTCTATAGAGTACCACTTAGCTTACTGTGATTATAGGTCCTAGTAAGGGAAGAAAAAGATACCAATATGCTCTATGTATTAATTATATCCATGTAGAGGGGTATCCTTAACATATGTGACTATAGAATTAAGTATTCTATTGAAATATTTGTCGGGAAACCAATGTAAGAGTAACCATAACAATTTTATTTTCATATATTTAAACAGAGACATGTCATTCAACCTATATCTACCTATATACATGCCAGATATTTCTAAATCATTCATGTGTATGAGATAAATCTACATATAATGGTCCCCAATATGTGTATACCCATTGATAAGACTTTGGGTGGATAAAAGGTGTTTCACACATCTAAATCCTTATAACTAATTAAAAGTTCTCTTAAAGATATCTTTCACAATATCATGTCATTTCCTATGTCCTTACTAAATAAAATAAAAGTAAAAGGAAGAGATCCTAATAACATGATATTAATATGAATGAAGAATACCCCCCCCCCCCCCCAATACAAGATAAAAACTATGAAAAACATCATCAATCATAACTCTTTATCAAATGACCTGAAGAGACTGACCATAGTCAACCAATTTTTGGGGGCGCTTTAGTCACCTTTCTGAGAACCTCCATCCACAAATCAAACATATTGTTTGAGTTTATTGAATTGTTGGAAACCTTACATGACCCTTGTAAAATGATTCCGACTTCAAGGGACACTTTTTTTATTATGCATGCCATACACTATTTCATGAATATGGTCTCCATGAAATCAACCAAATTTTGAATTTTCCTTACAAAAGGGGTCATGATCCTTATAATCCCTTAAATCATCATAGTGTAAATCAAAACTATAGTGTAATTATTTATAATAATTTAAATTATTTACCCTTAAGATTAGTTATAAATTTAGGTACTAAAAGCATGATTTATGATATTCCTATCCCCAGGTTGAGAAGGTGTCTGGGTACTATTATCCTTGATAATCCCAAATATGATATTGTGTAGCACCGCAATCATATCAATTATATATAAATCATGACCATAAACATCATGAAAACTTGTCAAATCCATATTAAATTAAAATTTATTCTTTGATGGTCCCAATTCGGAGACAATAAAATCATAATCAAGGTGACATAAAACTAGTCAAACTACAAAAATTAGGGGGATCTGAGAAAAATCATGTCCCTTATCACTAAATTATCCATCACTAATTTCTTTTAAATATTTAGAGAAAAAATGCATAAATATCAAGGGTCCCATATTGCAGACTTAGTAAAATTCATTCCTTTATTTCAAGACCCCCTTCTTCAGAAAATATTTTAAGTAATGTTTGTATCATCGCCTAACTATTATAAAATTTCCCATAGGGTGTGAAACAATTTTAGGTTGACCAAAACCTTCTAAAATAATTTATTTTATGCATTTCACCTTCATATTTTCAATAAAATAGATGATATTGAACAATTAATCATGTGGATATTCTTATCCAAGAATCCCATAGACCATGGGATCCACTACACAATGTTCTCCCATATAAAAAGCAGGTAACATGGACTAGTTGATCGAAAAGGACCCACTAGGTTTAATTAGGGAGTGAAAAAATTCCTACATGATTCTTCATAAAGGATTTTGGGTTTAAGAGGAGAGGGCCCCATTAAACACAGAATTTGTTTTCCTAACTACATGGAATATGGGATTTCACCATTATCAATTATTTCTCTATACCCACCAATTTCCATCATTATTTGACTAAAATAGTCTTATACTATCATTTAAAATCTATATTATCTAAAATAATCAAGTTTATTAGAAATTTTTTATATTACATTACGGTGCATTATACCCTCTCTTAATGAAGGAATGTGATATTCTATTGCAGAACATTTTGATGGGCCACACCACACTCATAACTAAATGGAATATGGGATATGATTCTTATAATAAAACTACCATGGCGTTCCATAACCATTATTAGATACCCTTTTTTCTTATATCCAACTTCAGGATCCAAATACTTGAATCATTTCAAATCTTTCGTGATCCCTGAGAATGGGTGTGGATCATTCTACTTGACGATGCATGTAAGCCCCATGGAATCATGAATATCTGCCTCTGGCCCCTAAACTATAGGAATCTACTCCTCATAGAAGAATACCTCAAAAAATCTCGAGACATGGTAACACCACATTGGAACTCTACACCTTACAGTATATTTTTTTCATATCAGACATGTTGGACACTTTCTTTATTCACAAATACATGTTCCAATATTACAAATTTACAAAATAAATATTCATACTATAAAATTGGAATAAACATCTCTATATTTTTACAACCCACAAAAACCCATTATGTTTTGGAATTAGGGTGTCATGTCACACCATTGATATTCATTCTTCTTTTTTTCTACAAGAATTCATAGTCCTAGAACCCTTCATGAACATTAAATATTAAAATTATCAATTAATAATGCAGTGTATCATAGCCCATTGAGGAAACTCATTATTCATAATCCCTTAAAGGATGTAGGGTTAGGGAACCAATCAGTAAATAACCATTATTCTGTAATAGAATCAAATAGTATGAGTTAAATGACCCAAAACTACTACAATATCATTCCAGAGCTAGGATTCCCTTGACTACATAAACAAATATTCCAAGCTAAAAGAACCAAAACTATTAGAATAGATGGTCTAAGCCAAAACACCCTCAGATAAAATAATTGATTGTATAAGATGAAATACCATAAAATATAGAAACATATGGTCTGAGATAAAATACCTTAAACTACAGTAATATATTGTACGAGATAAGGGAACCTAAAATACATCAACAAATAGTAGAAGCAAAAATACCCTAAAATACAAAATGGTCTGAGCTAGAAGAAACTAAACTCAAAAATAGATGGTCTAAGATAAAATAACCTAAACTATAACAATATATGGTCTGATCTAAAAACAACCTATACTATAGTAATATATGATTCAAGCTAAATAATCGAAGCTATAAAATTATATGGTCCAAGATAAGATCTGATAAAATACAATAATGGTCCAGTTTGAGAGACCATAAACAGACAATTGAATGACATGTAATATTCACTATGTTGAGAACTCTAAAAGGATCTGTAATAAAAAGTTCAGTATATCATCCTTAGGCAGAAATTTTTTTGTGATTCAATAAACAATGAGAATCCATGAAACAAAAATTTAATAAAACATGCCTGGTTGAAAGCATATAAAAACATATTCTTTAGAAAAATCCAGAACAATAACCTCTTAGAATTACCCATATTAATCATAGGAATAGAAAGGGAACTATAAAAATATATACAAGGCTTTTATGGATCATTATATATCCCTACAAAAAATCATGTTATTCATTATAGGTTCGTAGAATTCTGTAAAAATTAAAGCATCCTCCCTCTATGTCATTTCTTATCCTAAGATATACTTTTGAACCAGGTGATCTTGGAGCAACTAGAGTATATACATCAATCAATAATCTCACATTAGTAGTCAATCTTGATCAACTATCAAGATAAATATGTGATGATTGATAATTTAAATAATGAACAATTTTTTCACATAGTATTATACAAAGTACATGTACCTATAATTATCCATATGATACTGATCCAATGAAATTACACGAAAATCATGAATGAAAAAAATCATGATAATGCAATGTAATGTATAAAATATTTGTTCACTCATAATGTGTATAAGAGGGAGGAATATCCACATTCTAGAGTCCCTCCAAGGCTCCATAAAAAATCTTTTTTCCAGATTAGAATATAGTTAGATTCAATGTGTTTAATAAACCCTCTAATGTCTAGAAAGAGGTGTTGAATGAGTATAGATGTTTTTTTCTAGTCGATTTATTCAAACACAGATTGTAGAGGAAGAGTATCAATCAAATAAGATAACTCTTCTCTTACATTCTTAGTGGTCGCTAATAAGGATGATTAAAATGAAATATGGGACCTTGTACGAGTTATGATTTATTTATTTTAATCATTATATTTAAATAATCAAGTCATCCATATAGACAATGAGATAAGATACCTTATGATGTCTTTGTCCAAACACTTCTAAATATTATGTTTTTAACTAGGGTAGAGGAGTTCCATCTTCAAAAAAATGAAAGTGACTCCCATTGAATTGTTGATAGTCAAAGCCCCACCATCCATACCCATAAAGAGCTCAAAAAGATGATCCTCATGGTCTCTAATGTTGTCAAAGAGAGTATTCATAATCATGGTGTGAAATTCCTACCAAACTATACTTCATGGTTTCAACACATTAAATAATAGATTAGAAAAGAAGATATCACTTGTACAACAACTTTTTTGACATCTCCATTTTTCACGTCGATTTTTTCGAGCCAATGTGAAAATCTATTTTCACTGAATTTTCACGTTGGTTATATAATAATGTATGTAAAAATCAATTTTCCAGACATTTTATTCATCAAATATTAAATAACCATTGTAAAAAAAATGTTTTCAAACATGTTGATATTTTCTTAAACTTCTATTTGAGAGGTCATGGAGCTCAAATAGGGTTACAGATCAAAAGTTACACTTATATGAATTTGATCATCTCTAAATGAAGTCATAGGGATGAACAATTCCAAATGGCCATAAAATGTGATCCGTAACTCCATTTGAGCTCTAAGACCTTCCAAATAAAATATTGGGAAATTAATTGCACATTATTAAATATTTTTCACATTGGTTATTTAATAACCAATGATAAAAATACCTCTTAATGTCCGTTATTTGGTTACTGACTTGAAAAAGTCATGAAAAATGATTTTTTACATCAGTTCTTAAATAACTGACCTGAAAAATCAGAGAAACGTTTACCATTATTTCATGACGGTTATCATAAAACCAACATGAGAGATAATTTTCATATCCCTATAATTTAAAATGTCAATTTTTTTACATCGTAACATCAAAATTTCCAATTACCGATTTAATGTTATAATATTGTTTTTTCTTTTATCATCTCAATTATTTTTTTTCGTTATACACATTTAATAATTTTACGATATCTTTTTTCAACCATCATCATTTCCCTATTTTGACTCATTTTATCTTCATCATGAATCCACTATTTCTTCTTTCCATGATATCATTATGGTATTTTTAATCATTTATCCAAGATTTATGATTTTTATGATTAGTTTTCTTTATTGATATACCAGTTAATGATCATTTATTTCCACCATCATTGTTCCATTGACTCGACTTGTTTGATCTTCCATGTGAATCCACTATTTCTTTTTTTCGTGATCTTATTAAGGTATTAGTAATTATTCATCCATTATTTATATTTTTTATGAGTATTTTTCTTAATTTATAAACTATTTAATGATTCATCTTTTATTATAATGATGATTAATGATTCATGTCATGGTAAAACTACAAATCCAACTTTAGATTCTAAAATTCCTTCTAAGATGAATCTATGGTATATCACTCAATCATTATTTAAAAAAAATATATCAAACTTTTGATGGTCATAACATTTGATCTGTATCTCCATTTGAGCTCTACAACCTATCAAATCAAATAATATTAAATTATCAAAAATATGATAAGCATTTTTTATGTCAGTTTTTTTAAAACCAGATGTAAAAAATGACATTTAACATTGGTTTTTTAAAACTAGATGTAAAAAATAGCCTTTTAGTGTCATTTATAGATGGTATTTTACATCTGTTTTTTAAACTTCAACCTGAACACCCATTAAAAAACATTTGTAACATCACTCTCAAAGAAATGACCTAAAATAGACATTAAAAAAGAAAAAAACTGACATAATAACGTTTTTTTACTAGTGTGTGTAAGAGATATGAGTCTTGGGTATATCACCCCACACCAGTTCATCATCTATCACCTAAAATTAAGAAAGAATTACTTAGTAAAATATGTACTTATAATGGATGTTTCCTCACTATAGTGAAATCGCATCTCTAAGGGATCCCTGAGTTCTAATATAACACAATTATTACTTTAAAAATAGGATAAAGGCAGAAAATGGGTTATCCACCTAATAGATCATTCGATTAAAAACACATCTCAGAAAATCATCCACTTTTTCCTAGGGTCATCCATGAGATAGGAAGATATGTTAATGATCATGTATACAAATTATTTTGCAATTAATACCCTCATTCATCAACATACAAAATAAATTGGTGAATGATCCCAATATATCATTCTCCCTATAAGACAACTAAGGGAATATAGGAAACCATATGAATAAGAAAATGAGGGATAAAATATCGATACTATTTATATGGATAAAAAATAATTATCTCAAATAAATGAGTTACAAGAACCCCATCCTGATGGAATAGTTTATATATCCTCTTGATGATAGATCCACTGCCATAATTAAAAATTAGCCCGATCAGTGCATGATATGTAATGAAGTTGAAATTTTCATTCTAGATAAACATATAAATAATATCTTTGGGACATAACGGCATTACTTTGAACCCAGAAATGTTTAACATCCTTAAGAGGAATGCATCCTGAGGTACACCATTTGTGTTATTATATTTTTATCGAAATAATGTTATCTTATCCAATCAAATTAGAATTATAAAGGGAATCCAATATGGTAGAAAATATTACCTTGTTTGATATGACCATGGAGTTGATATTGATGGTAAATATTTTTCCAAGATATATTAAGAGGTATCCTATCTTCCAATTGAGATGAAATCACTAGTGTTCCTACTTGCATGCCCACGCATGCTTCCCTAACAGGGAAAATCCATCCATTCAAAAACAAATTTCCACATATCGTGAGAATGGAAGAAATGGGGAGACCTCTAGGATCCCTCGCTGTACCCATATGGTATTATCTTCAGCTTCCTAGAGTCCTGAATTGGATCCATTATTGTCTTTGAATTATCAAGAAGAAAATGGATTGGGGTGTTTGGCGGTTGGCAAATTCTCGACAAGATAATCATAGATGATGATCTTGAAATTGATAGAAATAGGTGAATTTATGTTTAACTCTATCACAAAATTCTAATTCAAAATAGTTGTAATGATTGTATCCAATTTTTTAGTTTGTTTTGGGTCCTCTAAAACATCAATATTAGGAATGATTTTATCGTACATCTCACCAAGTGGCGGTGTCCCAACCAACAGATAAACACCCCAGATGTGGATCTATGCCTCACCATGGGGTTAATGAATGGTGTTATTATAGAAAACCAACTGAATAATAATATCATTGAGGATTTTTGAATGATGAAACATGAAAAAATAGAAAATCCATGTCACCTCATAGGGGTGGATAGCCCACATTTAAAAAAAATCCAAGAAACTCTGTAGTACAGAAAATAGCCATTCCCATTCGCCATAAAGGTTTCTACCTTGGAAAAAGTCCCACATTGAACTCTAGGTACATTATATTTATTCAAATTTTATACAAGGATTTTTTAGTAACTCTATGTATTTAGTTAAGGTTAATTATCATGACCATCTGTACCTAGAGAGGATTTAACAAACATAAGACAACCTCTAGAGTGGTGTCCCTATGAATCGGTTGTTTTCTAAGAAATCATTTAAATACAAAATAGAGAATACAAAAACCAGTGAGGTAGAATCTTAGTGTTTTTTATGTAATTTTAGAATCATAAAAAAGAATGAATACATACAAAGTTAGTTTTTATGATGGAGGTTAGTTCTGATGTTCTATTGGAACAAGCCCATTCAAAACCTTATTGTCAGAAAATA
>CAUJRU010003785.1:0-32915 GCA_963277665.1 Viscum album | reverse complement strand
TTTTGGGTCGAGGATTTAGGATTTTTTTGTTCGATTTTGGGGTTTCAGTTTATGATTTCAGGGGTAGGGCTTATGTTTTAAGGTTTAGGGTTTAGAATTTTGAGATTAGGGTATGGGGATGATGTTTTTGGGTTCTGTTTTTGTCTTTTAGGTTTTATGGTTTAGAGATTATGGTTTCAGATATAGGGTTTTGGGTCTAGGTTTTAGGATTTTGTTGGTATGGTTTTCGGGTTTAGGTTTATGATTTTAGTGTTAGAGTTTAGATTTTAAGAATTAGGGTTTATTATTTTGAAAGTAGGGTATACAGAATATGTTTTTAGGTTCATGGGTCATCTATTAGGTTTTACATTTCAGGTATTAGGGTTACAGATATAGTGATTTTGGTCCAGTATTTACGATTGATTTTTTCGGTTTTGGGGTTTTGGTTAATGATTTTAGGGGAATGATTTATAATTTAAGGTTTGGGGTTTATAATTTTTATATTAGGGTATGGGGTATATTGTTTTTGTTTCAGGGTTTAGCTTTTAGGTTTTAGGGTTTATAGATTAGGGTTTCAGATATAGGGTTTTGGGTCTAGGTTTTCAGATTTTTTTGGTATGGTTTTCGGATTTATGTTTATGATTTTAGAGTTAGGGTTTATTTTTTAAGGTATAGAGTTCATTATTTGGAGAGTAGTGTATAGGTGATAGGTTTTTATGTTCACGGGTAAGATTTTAGGTTTTAGATTTCTGGTATTAGGGTTTCTGATATTATGTTTTGGGTCGAGGATTTTGGATTTGTTTTGTTCAATTATTGGGTTTCGGTTCATTATTTCAGGGGTAGGGTTTATATTTGATGGTTTAGGGTTTAGAATTTTGAGATTAAGGTATGGGGAAGAAGTTTTTGGGTTCTGGTTTCCTCTTTTAGGTTTTATGGTTTAGAGATTATGGTTTCAGATATAGGGTTTTGGGTCTAGGTTTTAGGATTTTTTTGGTATGGTTTTCGGGTGTAGGTTTATGATTTCAATGTTAGGGTTTAGATTTTTAGGTTTAGGGTTTGTTATTTTGAGAGTAGGTTATATGGAATATGTTTTTAGGTTCATGGTTCATCTTTTCAGTTTCACATTTCAGGTATTAGGGTTACAGATATAGTGATTTTGGTCCAGGATTTGCAATTTGTTTGTTCGGTTTTGGGGTTTTAGTTTATGATTTTAGGGGAATGATTTATAATTTAAGGTTTCGGGTTTATAATTTTTAGATTAGGGTATGGGGAATATTGTTTTGGGTTCAGGGTTCAGCTTTTAGGTTTTACAGTTTATAGATTAGGGTTTCAGATATAGGGTTTTGGGTCTAGGTTTTCGGATTTTTTTTGGTATGGTTTTCGGGTTTATGTTTATGATTTCAGAGTTAGGGTTTAGGTTTTAAGGTTTAGAGTTCATTATTTGGAGAGTAGTGTATAGGTGACAGGTTTTTATGTTCACGGGTAAGATTTTAGGTTTTAAATTTCTGGTATTATGGTTTCTGATATTATGTTTTGGGTCCAGGATTTTGGATTTGTTTTGTTCAGTTTTGGGGTTTCGGTTCATGATTTCATGGGTTGGGTTTATGTTTTACAGTTTAGGGTTTATAATTTTGATTTTAGGGCATGGAGAATATTTTTTTTGGTTTGTTGTTAAGCTTTTAGGTTTTAGGGTTTAGAGATTAGGGTTTGAGATATAGGGTTTTGGTTCTAGGTTTTAGGATATTTTTTGTATGGTTTTCGGGTTTAGGTTTATGATTTCAAGGTTAGGGTTTAGGTTTTAAGGTTTCAGGTTTATTATTTTGATGTTAGAGTATAGGGAATAGTTTTTTAGATTCAGGAGTAGGCTTTTAGGTTTTAGATTTTAGGTATTAGGGTTTGAGATATAGTATTTTGGGTATAGGATTTAGGATTTGTTTGTTCGATTTGGAGGTTTCAGTTTATGATTTCAGGGGTATGGTTTATGTTTTAAGGTTTAGGTTTTATAATTTTTATATTAGGGTATAAGGAAGATGTTTTTGGGTTCAAGTTTCAGCTTTTAGGTTTTAGGGTTTAGATATTAGGGTTTCAGATATTGTGTTTTGGGTGTAGGTTTTAGGATTTTTTTTGGTATGGTTTCTAGGTTTAGGTTTATGATTTCAGGGCTATGGTTTAGGTTTTAAGGTTCAGGGTTTATTATTTTGAGAGTAGGGTATAGGGAATATGTTTTTAGGTTCAGGGGTCAGCATTTAGGTTTAAGATTTCAGGTATTAGGGTTTCATATATAGTGTTTTGTGTTTAGGATTTAGGATTTGTTTGTTCGGTATTGGGGTTTCGGTTTATGGTTTCAGGGGTAGGGTTTGTGTTTTAAGGTTTAGGGTTTAAAATTTTGTGATTATGGTATGGGAAATCTGTTTTTGGGTTCAGGTTTCATCTTTTAGGTTTTAGGGTTTAGAGATTAGGGTTTCTGGTATATGGTTTTGGTTCTAGGTTTTAAGATATTTTTGTTATGGTTTTCAGGTTTAGGTTTATGATTTCAGGGTTAGGGTTTAGGTTTTAAGGTTTAGGTTTTATTATTTTGAGATTAGGGTATAGGGAATAAGTTTTTAGTTTCATGGGTTAGATTTTACGTTTTATAGTTCAGGTATTAGGGTTTCAGATATAGTGTTTTGGGTCCTTGCATTCAGATTTTTTTTGTTTGGTTTTGGTGTTTTCGTTTATGATTTCAGGGGTAGGTTTTATTTTTTAAGGTTTAGTGTTTATAATTTTGAGATTATGGTATCATAAATTTTTTTTTGATTTTGAGTTTCATATTTTAGGTTTTATGGTTTAGATATTAGGGTTTCAGATATAGGGTTTTGGGTCTGGCTTTTAGGATTTTTTTGGTATGCTGTTTGGGTTTAGATTTACGATTTCAGGGTTAGGGTTTAGGTTTTAAGTTTTTGGGTTTATTATTTTGAGATTATAGATAGGTAATAGGTTTTTAGTTTCATGGGTCAGATTTTAGGTTTTAGAGTTCAGGTATGAGGGTTTCAGATATAGTGTTTTGGGTCCATGATTTAGGATATTTTTGTTCGGTTTTGGGGTTTCGGTTTATGACTTCAGAGGCAGGGTTTATGTTTTATGGTTTAGGGTATAAAGTTTTGAGATTAGGGTATGGTTAAGATGTTTTTGGGTTCAGTTTTCGTATTTTAGGTTTTGGGGTTCAAATATTAGTTTTTCAGATATAGGGTTTTTGGTCCAGGTTTTAGGATATTTTTTGTACGGTTTTCGGGTTTATGTTTATGATTTCAAGATTAAGGTTTAGGTTTTAAGGTTTGGGGTTTATTATTTTGAGAGTAGGTTATAGGGAATATGTTTTTAGGTTTAGGGGTTAGCATTTAGGTTTTGTATTTTAGGTATTAGGGTTTCAGATATATTGTTTTGTGTCTAGGATTTAGGATTTTTTGTTCAGTTTTGGGGTTTTAGTTTATGGTTTCATGTGTAGGGTTTAGGTTTTAAAATTTACGGTTTATAATTTTGAGATTAGGGTATGAGGAATATGTTTTTGGGTTCGAGGTTCAACCTTTTGGTTTTAGGGTTTAGAGATTAGGGTTTCAGATCTAGGGTTTTGGGTCTAGGTTTTAGGATATTTTTTGTGTGGATTTCAGGTTATGGTTTATGATTTCGAGTTTATGGATTAGTTTTTAAGGTTAAGGGTTTATTATTTTGAGAGTAGGCTATATAGAATTGGTTTTAGGTTCATGGGTTAGCTTTTAGGTTTTAGTGTTCCGATAATAGGGTTTCAGATATAGTGTTTTGGGTCGAGGATTTAGGATTTTTTTGTTCGATTTTGGGGTTTCAGTTTATGATTTCAGGGGTAGGGCTTATGTTTTAAGGTTTAGGGTTTAGAATTTTGAGATTAGGGTATGGGGATGATGTTTTTGGGTTCTGTTTTTGTCTTTTAGGTTTTATGGTTTAGAGATTATGGTTTCAGATATAGGGTTTTGGGTCTAGGTTTTAGGATTTTGTTGGTATGGTTTTCGGGTTTAGGTTTATGATTTTAGTGTTAGAGTTTAGATTTTAAGAATTAGGGTTTATTATTTTGAAAGTAGGGTATACAGAATATGTTTTTAGGTTCATGGGTCATCTATTAGGTTTTACATTTCAGGTATTAGGGTTACAGATATAGTGATTTTGGTCCAGTATTTACGATTGATTTTTTCGGTTTTGGGGTTTTGGTTAATGATTTTAGGGGAATGATTTATAATTTAAGGTTTGGGGTTTATAATTTTTATATTAGGGTATGGGGTATATTGTTTTTGTTTCAGGGTTTAGCTTTTAGGTTTTAGGGTTTATAGATTAGGGTTTCAGATATAGGGTTTTGGGTCTAGGTTTTCAGATTTTTTTGGTATGGTTTTCGGATTTATGTTTATGATTTTAGAGTTAGGGTTTATTTTTTAAGGTATAGAGTTCATTATTTGGAGAGTAGTGTATAGGTGATAGGTTTTTATGTTCACGGGTAAGATTTTAGGTTTTAGATTTCTGGTATTAGGGTTTCTGATATTATGTTTTGGGTCGAGGATTTTGGATTTGTTTTGTTCAATTATTGGGTTTCGGTTCATTATTTCAGGGGTAGGGTTTATATTTGATGGTTTAGGGTTTAGAATTTTGAGATTAAGGTATGGGGAAGAAGTTTTTGGGTTCTGGTTTCCTCTTTTAGGTTTTATGGTTTAGAGATTATGGTTTCAGATATAGGGTTTTGGGTCTAGGTTTTAGGATTTTTTTGGTATGGTTTTCGGGTGTAGGTTTATGATTTCAATGTTAGGGTTTAGATTTTTAGGTTTAGGGTTTGTTATTTTGAGAGTAGGTTATATGGAATATGTTTTTAGGTTCATGGTTCATCTTTTCAGTTTCACATTTCAGGTATTAGGGTTACAGATATAGTGATTTTGGTCCAGGATTTGCAATTTGTTTGTTCGGTTTTGGGGTTTTAGTTTATGATTTTAGGGGAATGATTTATAATTTAAGGTTTCGGGTTTATAATTTTTAGATTAGGGTATGGGGAATATTGTTTTGGGTTCAGGGTTCAGCTTTTAGGTTTTACAGTTTATAGATTAGGGTTTCAGATATAGGGTTTTGGGTCTAGGTTTTCGGATTTTTTTGGTATGGTTTTCGGGTTTATGTTTATGATTTCAGAGTTAGGGTTTAGGTTTTAAGGTTTAGAGTTCATTATTTGGAGAGTAGTGTATAGGTGACAGGTTTTTATGTTCACGGGTAAGATTTTAGGTTTTAAATTTCTGGTATTATGGTTTCTGATATTATGTTTTGGGTCCAGGATTTTGGATTTGTTTTGTTCAGTTTTGGGGTTTCGGTTCATGATTTCATGGGTTGGGTTTATGTTTTACAGTTTAGGGTTTATAATTTTGATTTTAGGGCATGGAGAATATTTTTTTTGGTTTGTTGTTAAGCTTTTAGGTTTTAGGGTTTAGAGATTAGGGTTTGAGATATAGGGTTTTGGTTCTAGGTTTTAGGATATTTTTTGTATGGTTTTCGGGTTTAGGTTTATGATTTCAAGGTTAGGGTTTAGGTTTTAAGGTTTCAGGTTTATTATTTTGATGTTAGAGTATAGGGAATAGTTTTTTAGATTCAGGAGTAGGCTTTTAGGTTTTAGATTTTAGGTATTAGGGTTTGAGATATAGTATTTTGGGTATAGGATTTAGGATTTGTTTGTTCGATTTGGAGGTTTCAGTTTATGATTTCAGGGGTATGGTTTATGTTTTAAGGTTTAGGTTTTATAATTTTTATATTAGGGTATAAGGAAGATGTTTTTGGGTTCAAGTTTCAGCTTTTAGGTTTTAGGGTTTAGATATTAGGGTTTCAGATATTGTGTTTTGGGTGTAGGTTTTAGGATTTTTTTTGGTATGGTTTCTAGGTTTAGGTTTATGATTTCAGGGCTATGGTTTAGGTTTTAAGGTTCAGGGTTTATTATTTTGAGAGTAGGGTATAGGGAATATGTTTTTAGGTTCAGGGGTCAGCATTTAGGTTTAAGATTTCAGGTATTAGGGTTTCATATATAGTGTTTTGTGTTTAGGATTTAGGATTTGTTTGTTCGGTATTGGGGTTTCGGTTTATGGTTTCAGGGGTAGGGTTTGTGTTTTAAGGTTTAGGGTTTAAAATTTTGTGATTATGGTATGGGAAATCTGTTTTTGGGTTCAGGTTTCATCTTTTAGGTTTTAGGGTTTAGAGATTAGGGTTTCTGGTATATGGTTTTGGTTCTAGGTTTTAAGATATTTTTGTTATGGTTTTCAGGTTTAGGTTTATGATTTCAGGGTTAGGGTTTAGGTTTTAAGGTTTAGGTTTTATTATTTTGAGATTAGGGTATAGGGAATAAGTTTTTAGTTTCATGGGTTAGATTTTACGTTTTATAGTTCAGGTATTAGGGTTTCAGATATAGTGTTTTGGGTCCTTGCATTCAGATTTTTTTTGTTTGGTTTTGGTGTTTTCGTTTATGATTTCAGGGGTAGGTTTTATTTTTTAAGGTTTAGTGTTTATAATTTTGAGATTATGGTATCATAAATTTTTTTTTGATTTTGAGTTTCATATTTTAGGTTTTATGGTTTAGATATTAGGGTTTCAGATATAGGGTTTTGGGTCTGGCTTTTAGGATTTTTTTGGTATGCTGTTTGGGTTTAGATTTACGATTTCAGGGTTAGGGTTTAGGTTTTAAGTTTTTGGGTTTATTATTTTGAGATTATAGATAGGTAATAGGTTTTTAGTTTCATGGGTCAGATTTTAGGTTTTAGAGTTCAGGTATGAGGGTTTCAGATATAGTGTTTTGGGTCCATGATTTAGGATATTTTTGTTCGGTTTTGGGGTTTCGGTTTATGACTTCAGAGGCAGGGTTTATGTTTTATGGTTTAGGGTATAAAGTTTTGAGATTAGGGTATGGTTAAGATGTTTTTGGGTTCAGTTTTCGTATTTTAGGTTTTGGGGTTCAAATATTAGTTTTTCAGATATAGGGTTTTTGGTCCAGGTTTTAGGATATTTTTTGTACGGTTTTCGGGTTTATGTTTATGATTTCAAGATTAAGGTTTAGGTTTTAAGGTTTGGGGTTTATTATTTTGAGAGTAGGTTATAGGGAATATGTTTTTAGGTTTAGGGGTTAGCATTTAGGTTTTGTATTTTAGGTATTAGGGTTTCAGATATATTGTTTTGTGTCTAGGATTTAGGATTTTTTGTTCAGTTTTGGGGTTTTAGTTTATGGTTTCATGTGTAGGGTTTAGGTTTTAAAATTTACGGTTTATAATTTTGAGATTAGGGTATGAGGAATATGTTTTTGGGTTCGAGGTTCAACCTTTTGGTTTTAGGGTTTAGAGATTAGGGTTTCAGATCTAGGGTTTTGGGTCTAGGTTTTAGGATATTTTTTGTGTGGATTTCAGGTTATGGTTTATGATTTCGAGTTTATGGATTAGTTTTTAAGGTTAAGGGTTTATTATTTTGAGAGTAGGCTATATAGAATTGGTTTTAGGTTCATGGGTTAGCTTTTAGGTTTTAGTGTTCCGATAATAGGGTTTCAGATATAGTGTTTTGGGTCGAGGATTTAGGATTTTTTTGTTCGATTTTGGGGTTTCAGTTTATGATTTCAGGGGTAGGGCTTATGTTTTAAGGTTTAGGGTTTAGAATTTTGAGATTAGGGTATGGGGATGATGTTTTTGGGTTCTGTTTTTGTCTTTTAGGTTTTATGGTTTAGAGATTATGGTTTCAGATATAGGGTTTTGGGTCTAGGTTTTAGGATTTTGTTGGTATGGTTTTCGGGTTTAGGTTTATGATTTTAGTGTTAGAGTTTAGATTTTAAGAATTAGGGTTTATTATTTTGAAAGTAGGGTAGACAGAATATGTTTTTAGGTTCATGGGTCATCTATTAGGTTTTACATTTCAGGTATTAGGGTTACAGATATAGTGATTTTGGTCCAGTATTTACGATTGATTTTTTCGGTTTTGGGGTTTTGGTTAATGATTTTAGGGGAATGATTTATAATTTAAGGTTTGGGGTTTATAATTTTTATATTAGGGTATGGGGTATATTGTTTTTGTTTCAGGGTTTAGCTTTTAGGTTTTAGGGTTTATAGATTAGGGTTTCAGATATAGGGTTTTGGGTCTAGGTTTTCAGATTTTTTTGGTATGGTTTTCGGATTTATGTTTATGATTTTAGAGTTAGGGTTTATTTTTTAAGGTATAGAGTTCATTATTTGGAGAGTAGTGTATAGGTGATAGGTTTTTATGTTCACGGGTAAGATTTTAGGTTTTAGATTTCTGGTATTAGGGTTTCTGATATTATGTTTTGGGTCGAGGATTTTGGATTTGTTTTGTTCAATTATTGGGTTTCGGTTCATTATTTCAGGGGTAGGGTTTATATTTGATGGTTTAGGGTTTAGAATTTTGAGATTAAGGTATGGGGAAGAAGTTTTTGGGTTCTGGTTTCCTCTTTTAGGTTTTATGGTTTAGAGATTATGGTTTCAGATATAGGGTTTTGGGTCTAGGTTTTAGGATTTTTTTGGTATGGTTTTCGGGTGTAGGTTTATGATTTCAATGTTAGGGTTTAGATTTTTAGGTTTAGGGTTTGTTATTTTGAGAGTAGGTTATATGGAATATGTTTTTAGGTTCATGGTTCATCTTTTCAGTTTCACATTTCAGGTATTAGGGTTACAGATATAGTGATTTTGGTCCAGGATTTGCAATTTGTTTGTTCGGTTTTGGGGTTTTAGTTTATGATTTTAGGGGAATGATTTATAATTTAAGGTTTCGGGTTTATAATTTTTAGATTAGGGTATGGGGAATATTGTTTTGGGTTCAGGGTTCAGCTTTTAGGTTTTACAGTTTATAGATTAGGGTTTCAGATATAGGGTTTTGGGTCTAGGTTTTCGGATTTTTTTGGTATGGTTTTCGGGTTTATGTTTATGATTTCAGAGTTAGGGTTTAGGTTTTAAGGTTTAGAGTTCATTATTTGGAGAGTAGTGTATAGGTGACAGGTTTTTATGTTCACGGGTAAGATTTTAGGTTTTAAATTTCTGGTATTATGGTTTCTGATATTATGTTTTGGGTCCAGGATTTTGGATTTGTTTTGTTCAGTTTTGGGGTTTCGGTTCATGATTTCATGGGTTGGGTTTATGTTTTACAGTTTAGGGTTTATAATTTTGATTTTAGGGCATGGAGAATATTTTTTTTGGTTTGTTGTTAAGCTTTTAGGTTTTAGGGTTTAGAGATTAGGGTTTGAGATATAGGGTTTTGGTTCTAGGTTTTAGGATATTTTTTGTATGGTTTTCGGGTTTAGGTTTATGATTTCAAGGTTAGGGTTTAGGTTTTAAGGTTTCAGGTTTATTATTTTGATGTTAGAGTATAGGGAATAGTTTTTTAGATTCAGGAGTAGGCTTTTAGGTTTTAGATTTTAGGTATTAGGGTTTGAGATATAGTATTTTGGGTATAGGATTTAGGATTTGTTTGTTCGATTTGGAGGTTTCAGTTTATGATTTCAGGGGTATGGTTTATGTTTTAAGGTTTAGGTTTTATAATTTTTATATTAGGGTATAAGGAAGATGTTTTTGGGTTCAAGTTTCAGCTTTTAGGTTTTAGGGTTTAGATATTAGGGTTTCAGATATTGTGTTTTGGGTGTAGGTTTTAGGATTTTTTTTGGTATGGTTTCTAGGTTTAGGTTTATGATTTCAGGGCTATGGTTTAGGTTTTAAGGTTCAGGGTTTATTATTTTGAGAGTAGGGTATAGGGAATATGTTTTTAGGTTCAGGGGTCAGCATTTAGGTTTAAGATTTCAGGTATTAGGGTTTCATATATAGTGTTTTGTGTTTAGGATTTAGGATTTGTTTGTTCGGTATTGGGGTTTCGGTTTATGGTTTCAGGGGTAGGGTTTGTGTTTTAAGGTTTAGGGTTTAAAATTTTGTGATTATGGTATGGGAAATCTGTTTTTGGGTTCAGGTTTCATCTTTTAGGTTTTAGGGTTTAGAGATTAGGGTTTCTGGTATATGGTTTTGGTTCTAGGTTTTAAGATATTTTTGTTATGGTTTTCAGGTTTAGGTTTATGATTTCAGGGTTAGGGTTTAGGTTTTAAGGTTTAGGTTTTATTATTTTGAGATTAGGGTATAGGGAATAAGTTTTTAGTTTCATGGGTTAGATT
Organism: Viscum album; assembly: GCA_963277665.1. Lineage (NCBI taxonomy): Eukaryota > Viridiplantae > Streptophyta > Magnoliopsida > Santalales > Viscaceae > Viscum > Viscum album. Next base: position 22,771 of record CAUJRU010003785.1, on the reverse strand, counting down.
TTACGTTTTATAGTTCAGGTATTAGGGTTTCAGATATAGTGTTTTGGGTCCTTGCATTCAGATTTTTTTTGTTTGGTTTTGGTGTTTTCGTTTATGATTTCAGGGGTAGGTTTTATTTTTTAAGGTTTAGTGTTTATAATTTTGAGATTATGGTATCATAAATTTTTTTTTGATTTTGAGTTTCATATTTTAGGTTTTATGGTTTAGATATTAGGGTTTCAGATATAGGGTTTTGGGTCTGGCTTTTAGGATTTTTTTGGTATGCTGTTTGGGTTTAGATTTACGATTTCAGGGTTAGGGTTTAGGTTTTAAGTTTTTGGGTTTATTATTTTGAGATTATAGATAGGTAATAGGTTTTTAGTTTCATGGGTCAGATTTTAGGTTTTAGAGTTCAGGTATGAGGGTTTCAGATATAGTGTTTTGGGTCCATGATTTAGGATATTTTTGTTCGGTTTTGGGGTTTCGGTTTATGACTTCAGAGGCAGGGTTTATGTTTTATGGTTTAGGGTATAAAGTTTTGAGATTAGGGTATGGTTAAGATGTTTTTGGGTTCAGTTTTCGTATTTTAGGTTTTGGGGTTCAAATATTAGTTTTTCAGATATAGGGTTTTTGGTCCAGGTTTTAGGATATTTTTTGTACGGTTTTCGGGTTTATGTTTATGATTTCAAGATTAAGGTTTAGGTTTTAAGGTTTGGGGTTTATTATTTTGAGAGTAGGTTATAGGGAATATGTTTTTAGGTTTAGGGGTTAGCATTTAGGTTTTGTATTTTAGGTATTAGGGTTTCAGATATATTGTTTTGTGTCTAGGATTTAGGATTTTTTGTTCAGTTTTGGGGTTTTAGTTTATGGTTTCATGTGTAGGGTTTAGGTTTTAAAATTTACGGTTTATAATTTTGAGATTAGGGTATGAGGAATATGTTTTTGGGTTCGAGGTTCAACCTTTTGGTTTTAGGGTTTAGAGATTAGGGTTTCAGATCTAGGGTTTTGGGTCTAGGTTTTAGGATATTTTTTGTGTGGATTTCAGGTTATGGTTTATGATTTCGAGTTTATGGATTAGTTTTTAAGGTTAAGGGTTTATTATTTTGAGAGTAGGCTATATAGAATTGGTTTTAGGTTCATGGGTTAGCTTTTAGGTTTTAGTGTTCCGATAATAGGGTTTCAGATATAGTGTTTTGGGTCGAGGATTTAGGATTTTTTTGTTCGATTTTGGGGTTTCAGTTTATGATTTCAGGGGTAGGGCTTATGTTTTAAGGTTTAGGGTTTAGAATTTTGAGATTAGGGTATGGGGATGATGTTTTTGGGTTCTGTTTTTGTCTTTTAGGTTTTATGGTTTAGAGATTATGGTTTCAGATATAGGGTTTTGGGTCTAGGTTTTAGGATTTTGTTGGTATGGTTTTCGGGTTTAGGTTTATGATTTTAGTGTTAGAGTTTAGATTTTAAGAATTAGGGTTTATTATTTTGAAAGTAGGGTATACAGAATATGTTTTTAGGTTCATGGGTCATCTATTAGGTTTTACATTTCAGGTATTAGGGTTACAGATATAGTGATTTTGGTCCAGTATTTACGATTGATTTTTTCGGTTTTGGGGTTTTGGTTAATGATTTTAGGGGAATGATTTATAATTTAAGGTTTGGGGTTTATAATTTTTATATTAGGGTATGGGGTATATTGTTTTTGTTTCAGGGTTTAGCTTTTAGGTTTTAGGGTTTATAGATTAGGGTTTCAGATATAGGGTTTTGGGTCTAGGTTTTCAGATTTTTTTGGTATGGTTTTCGGATTTATGTTTATGATTTTAGAGTTAGGGTTTATTTTTTAAGGTATAGAGTTCATTATTTGGAGAGTAGTGTATAGGTGATAGGTTTTTATGTTCACGGGTAAGATTTTAGGTTTTAGATTTCTGGTATTAGGGTTTCTGATATTATGTTTTGGGTCGAGGATTTTGGATTTGTTTTGTTCAATTATTGGGTTTCGGTTCATTATTTCAGGGGTAGGGTTTATATTTGATGGTTTAGGGTTTAGAATTTTGAGATTAAGGTATGGGGAAGAAGTTTTTGGGTTCTGGTTTCCTCTTTTAGGTTTTATGGTTTAGAGATTATGGTTTCAGATATAGGGTTTTGGGTCTAGGTTTTAGGATTTTTTTGGTATGGTTTTCGGGTGTAGGTTTATGATTTCAATGTTAGGGTTTAGATTTTTAGGTTTAGGGTTTGTTATTTTGAGAGTAGGTTATATGGAATATGTTTTTAGGTTCATGGTTCATCTTTTCAGTTTCACATTTCAGGTATTAGGGTTACAGATATAGTGATTTTGGTCCAGGATTTGCAATTTGTTTGTTCGGTTTTGGGGTTTTAGTTTATGATTTTAGGGGAATGATTTATAATTTAAGGTTTCGGGTTTATAATTTTTAGATTAGGGTATGGGGAATATTGTTTTGGGTTCAGGGTTCAGCTTTTAGGTTTTACAGTTTATAGATTAGGGTTTCAGATATAGGGTTTTGGGTCTAGGTTTTCGGATTTTTTTGGTATGGTTTTCGGGTTTATGTTTATGATTTCAGAGTTAGGGTTTAGGTTTTAAGGTTTAGAGTTCATTATTTGGAGAGTAGTGTATAGGTGACAGGTTTTTATGTTCACGGGTAAGATTTTAGGTTTTAAATTTCTGGTATTATGGTTTCTGATATTATGTTTTGGGTCCAGGATTTTGGATTTGTTTTGTTCAGTTTTGGGGTTTCGGTTCATGATTTCATGGGTTGGGTTTATGTTTTACAGTTTAGGGTTTATAATTTTGATTTTAGGGCATGGAGAATATTTTTTTTGGTTTGTTGTTAAGCTTTTAGGTTTTAGGGTTTAGAGATTAGGGTTTGAGATATAGGGTTTTGGTTCTAGGTTTTAGGATATTTTTTGTATGGTTTTCGGGTTTAGGTTTATGATTTCAAGGTTAGGGTTTAGGTTTTAAGGTTTCAGGTTTATTATTTTGATGTTAGAGTATAGGGAATAGTTTTTTAGATTCAGGAGTAGGCTTTTAGGTTTTAGATTTTAGGTATTAGGGTTTGAGATATAGTATTTTGGGTATAGGATTTAGGATTTGTTTGTTCGATTTGGAGGTTTCAGTTTATGATTTCAGGGGTATGGTTTATGTTTTAAGGTTTAGGTTTTATAATTTTTATATTAGGGTATAAGGAAGATGTTTTTGGGTTCAAGTTTCAGCTTTTAGGTTTTAGGGTTTAGATATTAGGGTTTCAGATATTGTGTTTTGGGTGTAGGTTTTAGGATTTTTTTTGGTATGGTTTCTAGGTTTAGGTTTATGATTTCAGGGCTATGGTTTAGGTTTTAAGGTTCAGGGTTTATTATTTTGAGAGTAGGGTATAGGGAATATGTTTTTAGGTTCAGGGGTCAGCATTTAGGTTTAAGATTTCAGGTATTAGGGTTTCATATATAGTGTTTTGTGTTTAGGATTTAGGATTTGTTTGTTCGGTATTGGGGTTTCGGTTTATGGTTTCAGGGGTAGGGTTTGTGTTTTAAGGTTTAGGGTTTAAAATTTTGTGATTATGGTATGGGAAATCTGTTTTTGGGTTCAGGTTTCATCTTTTAGGTTTTAGGGTTTAGAGATTAGGGTTTCTGGTATATGGTTTTGGTTCTAGGTTTTAAGATATTTTTGTTATGGTTTTCAGGTTTAGGTTTATGATTTCAGGGTTAGGGTTTAGGTTTTAAGGTTTAGGTTTTATTATTTTGAGATTAGGGTATAGGGAATAAGTTTTTAGTTTCATGGGTTAGATTTTACGTTTTATAGTTCAGGTATTAGGGTTTCAGATATAGTGTTTTGGGTCCTTGCATTCAGATTTTTTTTGTTTGGTTTTGGTGTTTTCGTTTATGATTTCAGGGGTAGGTTTTATTTTTTAAGGTTTAGTGTTTATAATTTTGAGATTATGGTATCATAAATTTTTTTTTGATTTTGAGTTTCATATTTTAGGTTTTATGGTTTAGATATTAGGGTTTCAGATATAGGGTTTTGGGTCTGGCTTTTAGGATTTTTTTGGTATGCTGTTTGGGTTTAGATTTACGATTTCAGGGTTAGGGTTTAGGTTTTAAGTTTTTGGGTTTATTATTTTGAGATTATAGATAGGTAATAGGTTTTTAGTTTCATGGGTCAGATTTTAGGTTTTAGAGTTCAGGTATGAGGGTTTCAGATATAGTGTTTTGGGTCCATGATTTAGGATATTTTTGTTCGGTTTTGGGGTTTCGGTTTATGACTTCAGAGGCAGGGTTTATGTTTTATGGTTTAGGGTATAAAGTTTTGAGATTAGGGTATGGTTAAGATGTTTTTGGGTTCAGTTTTCGTATTTTAGGTTTTGGGGTTCAAATATTAGTTTTTCAGATATAGGGTTTTTGGTCCAGGTTTTAGGATATTTTTTGTACGGTTTTCGGGTTTATGTTTATGATTTCAAGATTAAGGTTTAGGTTTTAAGGTTTGGGGTTTATTATTTTGAGAGTAGGTTATAGGGAATATGTTTTTAGGTTTAGGGGTTAGCATTTAGGTTTTGTATTTTAGGTATTAGGGTTTCAGATATATTGTTTTGTGTCTAGGATTTAGGATTTTTTGTTCAGTTTTGGGGTTTTAGTTTATGGTTTCATGTGTAGGGTTTAGGTTTTAAAATTTACGGTTTATAATTTTGAGATTAGGGTATGAGGAATATGTTTTTGGGTTCGAGGTTCAACCTTTTGGTTTTAGGGTTTAGAGATTAGGGTTTCAGATCTAGGGTTTTGGGTCTAGGTTTTAGGATATTTTTTGTGTGGATTTCAGGTTATGGTTTATGATTTCGAGTTTATGGATTAGTTTTTAAGGTTAAGGGTTTATTATTTTGAGAGTAGGCTATATAGAATTGGTTTTAGGTTCATGGGTTAGCTTTTAGGTTTTAGTGTTCCGATAATAGGGTTTCAGATATAGTGTTTTGGGTCGAGGATTTAGGATTTTTTTGTTCGATTTTGGGGTTTCAGTTTATGATTTCAGGGGTAGGGCTTATGTTTTAAGGTTTAGGGTTTAGAATTTTGAGATTAGGGTATGGGGATGATGTTTTTGGGTTCTGTTTTTGTCTTTTAGGTTTTATGGTTTAGAGATTATGGTTTCAGATATAGGGTTTTGGGTCTAGGTTTTAGGATTTTGTTGGTATGGTTTTCGGGTTTAGGTTTATGATTTTAGTGTTAGAGTTTAGATTTTAAGAATTAGGGTTTATTATTTTGAAAGTAGGGTATACAGAATATGTTTTTAGGTTCATGGGTCATCTATTAGGTTTTACATTTCAGGTATTAGGGTTACAGATATAGTGATTTTGGTCCAGTATTTACGATTGATTTTTTCGGTTTTGGGGTTTTGGTTAATGATTTTAGGGGAATGATTTATAATTTAAGGTTTGGGGTTTATAATTTTTATATTAGGGTATGGGGTATATTGTTTTTGTTTCAGGGTTTAGCTTTTAGGTTTTAGGGTTTATAGATTAGGGTTTCAGATATTGTGTTTTGGGTCTAGGTTTTCAGATTTTTTTGGTATGGTTTTCGGATTTATGTTTATGATTTTAGAGTTAGGGTTTATTTTTTAAGGTATAGAGTTCATTATTTGGAGAGTAGTGTATAGGTGATAGGTTTTTATGTTCACGGGTAAGATTTTAGGTTTTAGATTTCTGGTATTAGGGTTTCTGATATTATGTTTTGGGTCGAGGATTTTGGATTTGTTTTGTTCAATTATTGGGTTTCGGTTCATTATTTCAGGGGTAGGGTTTATATTTGATGGTTTAGGGTTTAGAATTTTGAGATTAAGGTATGGGGAAGAAGTTTTTGGGTTCTGGTTTCCTCTTTTAGGTTTTATGGTTTAGAGATTATGGTTTCAGATATAGGGTTTTGGGTCTAGGTTTTAGGATTTTTTTGGTATGGTTTTCGGGTGTAGGTTTATGATTTCAATGTTAGGGTTTAGATTTTTAGGTTTAGGGTTTGTTATTTTGAGAGTAGGTTATATGGAATATGTTTTTAGGTTCATGGTTCATCTTTTCAGTTTCACATTTCAGGTATTAGGGTTACAGATATAGTGATTTTGGTCCAGGATTTGCAATTTGTTTGTTCGGTTTTGGGGTTTTAGTTTATGATTTTAGGGGAATGATTTATAATTTAAGGTTTCGGGTTTATAATTTTTAGATTAGGGTATGGGGAATATTGTTTTGGGTTCAGGGTTCAGCTTTTAGGTTTTACAGTTTATAGATTAGGGTTTCAGATATAGGGTTTTGGGTCTAGGTTTTCGGATTTTTTTGGTATGGTTTTCGGGTTTATGTTTATGATTTCAGAGTTAGGGTTTAGGTTTTAAGGTTTAGAGTTCATTATTTGGAGAGTAGTGTATAGGTGACAGGTTTTTATGTTCACGGGTAAGATTTTAGGTTTTAAATTTCTGGTATTATGGTTTCTGATATTATGTTTTGGGTCCAGGATTTTGGATTTGTTTTGTTCAGTTTTGGGGTTTCGGTTCATGATTTCATGGGTTGGGTTTATGTTTTACAGTTTAGGGTTTATAATTTTGATTTTAGGGCATGGAGAATATTTTTTTTGGTTTGTTGTTAAGCTTTTAGGTTTTAGGGTTTAGAGATTAGGGTTTGAGATATAGGGTTTTGGTTCTAGGTTTTAGGATATTTTTTGTATGGTTTTCGGGTTTAGGTTTATGATTTCAAGGTTAGGGTTTAGGTTTTAAGGTTTCAGGTTTATTATTTTGATGTTAGAGTATAGGGAATAGTTTTTTAGATTCAGGAGTAGGCTTTTAGGTTTTAGATTTTAGGTATTAGGGTTTGAGATATAGTATTTTGGGTATAGGATTTAGGATTTGTTTGTTCGATTTGGAGGTTTCAGTTTATGATTTCAGGGGTATGGTTTATGTTTTAAGGTTTAGGTTTTATAATTTTTATATTAGGGTATAAGGAAGATGTTTTTGGGTTCAAGTTTCAGCTTTTAGGTTTTAGGGTTTAGATATTAGGGTTTCAGATATTGTGTTTTGGGTGTAGGTTTTAGGATTTTTTTTGGTATGGTTTCTAGGTTTAGGTTTATGATTTCAGGGCTATGGTTTAGGTTTTAAGGTTCAGGGTTTATTATTTTGAGAGTAGGGTATAGGGAATATGTTTTTAGGTTCAGGGGTCAGCATTTAGGTTTAAGATTTCAGGTATTAGGGTTTCATATATAGTGTTTTGTGTTTAGGATTTAGGATTTGTTTGTTCGGTATTGGGGTTTCGGTTTATGGTTTCAGGGGTAGGGTTTGTGTTTTAAGGTTTAGGGTTTAAAATTTTGTGATTATGGTATGGGAAATCTGTTTTTGGGTTCAGGTTTCATCTTTTAGGTTTTAGGGTTTAGAGATTAGGGTTTCTGGTATATGGTTTTGGTTCTAGGTTTTAAGATATTTTTGTTATGGTTTTCAGGTTTAGGTTTATGATTTCAGGGTTAGGGTTTAGGTTTTAAGGTTTAGGTTTTATTATTTTGAGATTAGGGTATAGGGAATAAGTTTTTAGTTTCATGGGTTAGATTTTACGTTTTATAGTTCAGGTATTAGGGTTTCAGATATAGTGTTTTGGGTCCTTGCATTCAGATTTTTTTTGTTTGGTTTTGGTGTTTTCGTTTATGATTTCAGGGGTAGGTTTTATTTTTTAAGGTTTAGTGTTTATAATTTTGAGATTATGGTATCATAAATTTTTTTTTGATTTTGAGTTTCATATTTTAGGTTTTATGGTTTAGATATTAGGGTTTCAGATATAGGGTTTTGGGTCTGGCTTTTAGGATTTTTTTGGTATGCTGTTTGGGTTTAGATTTACGATTTCAGGGTTAGGGTTTAGGTTTTAAGTTTTTGGGTTTATTATTTTGAGATTATAGATAGGTAATAGGTTTTTAGTTTCATGGGTCAGATTTTAGGTTTTAGAGTTCAGGTATGAGGGTTTCAGATATAGTGTTTTGGGTCCATGATTTAGGATATTTTTGTTCGGTTTTGGGGTTTCGGTTTATGACTTCAGAGGCAGGGTTTATGTTTTATGGTTTAGGGTATAAAGTTTTGAGATTAGGGTATGGTTAAGATGTTTTTGGGTTCAGTTTTCGTATTTTAGGTTTTGGGGTTCAAATATTAGTTTTTCAGATATAGGGTTTTTGGTCCAGGTTTTAGGATATTTTTTGTACGGTTTTCGGGTTTATGTTTATGATTTCAAGATTAAGGTTTAGGTTTTAAGGTTTGGGGTTTATTATTTTGAGAGTAGGTTATAGGGAATATGTTTTTAGGTTTAGGGGTTAGCATTTAGGTTTTGTATTTTAGGTATTAGGGTTTCAGATATATTGTTTTGTGTCTAGGATTTAGGATTTTTTGTTCAGTTTTGGGGTTTTAGTTTATGGTTTCATGTGTAGGGTTTAGGTTTTAAAATTTACGGTTTATAATTTTGAGATTAGGGTATGAGGAATATGTTTTTGGGTTCGAGGTTCAACCTTTTGGTTTTAGGGTTTAGAGATTAGGGTTTCAGATCTAGGGTTTTGGGTCTAGGTTTTAGGATATTTTTTGTGTGGATTTCAGGTTATGGTTTATGATTTCGAGTTTATGGATTAGTTTTTAAGGTTAAGGGTTTATTATTTTGAGAGTAGGCTATATAGAATTGGTTTTAGGTTCATGGGTTAGCTTTTAGGTTTTAGTGTTCCGATAATAGGGTTTCAGATATAGTGTTTTGGGTCGAGGATTTAGGATTTTTTTGTTCGATTTTGGGGTTTCAGTTTATGATTTCAGGGGTAGGGCTTATGTTTTAAGGTTTAGGGTTTAGAATTTTGAGATTAGGGTATGGGGATGATGTTTTTGGGTTCTGTTTTTGTCTTTTAGGTTTTATGGTTTAGAGATTATGGTTTCAGATATAGGGTTTTGGGTCTAGGTTTTAGGATTTTGTTGGTATGGTTTTCGGGTTTAGGTTTATGATTTTAGTGTTAGAGTTTAGATTTTAAGAATTAGGGTTTATTATTTTGAAAGTAGGGTATACAGAATATGTTTTTAGGTTCATGGGTCATCTATTAGGTTTTACATTTCAGGTATTAGGGTTACAGATATAGTGATTTTGGTCCAGTATTTACGATTGATTTTTTCGGTTTTGGGGTTTTGGTTAATGATTTTAGGGGAATGATTTATAATTTAAGGTTTGGGGTTTATAATTTTTATATTAGGGTATGGGGTATATTGTTTTTGTTTCAGGGTTTAGCTTTTAGGTTTTAGGGTTTATAGATTAGGGTTTCAGATATAGGGTTTTGGGTCTAGGTTTTCAGATTTTTTTGGTATGGTTTTCGGATTTATGTTTATGATTTTAGAGTTAGGGTTTATTTTTTAAGGTATAGAGTTCATTATTTGGAGAGTAGTGTATAGGTGATAGGTTTTTATGTTCACGGGTAAGATTTTAGGTTTTAGATTTCTGGTATTAGGGTTTCTGATATTATGTTTTGGGTCGAGGATTTTGGATTTGTTTTGTTCAATTATTGGGTTTCGGTTCATTATTTCAGGGGTAGGGTTTATATTTGATGGTTTAGGGTTTAGAATTTTGAGATTAAGGTATGGGGAAGAAGTTTTTGGGTTCTGGTTTCCTCTTTTAGGTTTTATGGTTTAGAGATTATGGTTTCAGATATAGGGTTTTGGGTCTAGGTTTTAGGATTTTTTTGGTATGGTTTTCGGGTGTAGGTTTATGATTTCAATGTTAGGGTTTAGATTTTTAGGTTTAGGGTTTGTTATTTTGAGAGTAGGTTATATGGAATATGTTTTTAGGTTCATGGTTCATCTTTTCAGTTTCACATTTCAGGTATTAGGGTTACAGATATAGTGATTTTGGTCCAGGATTTGCAATTTGTTTGTTCGGTTTTGGGGTTTTAGTTTATGATTTTAGGGGAATGATTTATAATTTAAGGTTTCGGGTTTATAATTTTTAGATTAGGGTATGGGGAATATTGTTTTGGGTTCAGGGTTCAGCTTTTAGGTTTTACAGTTTATAGATTAGGGTTTCAGATATAGGGTTTTGGGTCTAGGTTTTCGGATTTTTTTGGTATGGTTTTCGGGTTTATGTTTATGATTTCAGAGTTAGGGTTTAGGTTTTAAGGTTTAGAGTTCATTATTTGGAGAGTAGTGTATAGGTGACAGGTTTTTATGTTCACGGGTAAGATTTTAGGTTTTAAATTTCTGGTATTATGGTTTCTGATATTATGTTTTGGGTCCAGGATTTTGGATTTGTTTTGTTCAGTTTTGGGGTTTCGGTTCATGATTTCATGGGTTGGGTTTATGTTTTACAGTTTAGGGTTTATAATTTTGATTTTAGGGCATGGAGAATATTTTTTTTGGTTTGTTGTTAAGCTTTTAGGTTTTAGGGTTTAGAGATTAGGGTTTGAGATATAGGGTTTTGGTTCTAGGTTTTAGGATATTTTTTGTATGGTTTTCGGGTTTAGGTTTATGATTTCAAGGTTAGGGTTTAGGTTTTAAGGTTTCAGGTTTATTATTTTGATGTTAGAGTATAGGGAATAGTTTTTTAGATTCAGGAGTAGGCTTTTAGGTTTTAGATTTTAGGTATTAGGGTTTGAGATATAGTATTTTGGGTATAGGATTTAGGATTTGTTTGTTCGATTTGGAGGTTTCAGTTTATGATTTCAGGGGTATGGTTTATGTTTTAAGGTTTAGGTTTTATAATTTTTATATTAGGGTATAAGGAAGATGTTTTTGGGTTCAAGTTTCAGCTTTTAGGTTTTAGGGTTTAGATATTAGGGTTTCAGATATTGTGTTTTGGGTGTAGGTTTTAGGATTTTTTTTGGTATGGTTTCTAGGTTTAGGTTTATGATTTCAGGGCTATGGTTTAGGTTTTAAGGTTCAGGGTTTATTATTTTGAGAGTAGGGTATAGGGAATATGTTTTTAGGTTCAGGGGTCAGCATTTAGGTTTAAGATTTCAGGTATTAGGGTTTCATATATAGTGTTTTGTGTTTAGGATTTAGGATTTGTTTGTTCGGTATTGGGGTTTCGGTTTATGGTTTCAGGGGTAGGGTTTGTGTTTTAAGGTTTAGGGTTTAAAATTTTGTGATTATGGTATGGGAAATCTGTTTTTGGGTTCAGGTTTCATCTTTTAGGTTTTAGGGTTTAGAGATTAGGGTTTCTGGTATATGGTTTTGGTTCTAGGTTTTAAGATATTTTTGTTATGGTTTTCAGGTTTAGGTTTATGATTTCAGGGTTAGGGTTTAGGTTTTAAGGTTTAGGTTTTATTATTTTGAGATTAGGGTATAGGGAATAAGTTTTTAGTTTCATGGGTTAGATTTTACGTTTTATAGTTCAGGTATTAGGGTTTCAGATATAGTGTTTTGGGTCCTTGCATTCAGATTTTTTTTGTTTGGTTTTGGTGTTTTCGTTTATGATTTCAGGGGTAGGTTTTATTTTTTAAGGTTTAGTGTTTATAATTTTGAGATTATGGTATCATAAATTTTTTTTTGATTTTGAGTTTCATATTTTAGGTTTTATGGTTTAGATATTAGGGTTTCAGATATAGGGTTTTGGGTCTGGCTTTTAGGATTTTTTTGGTATGCTGTTTGGGTTTAGATTTACGATTTCAGGGTTAGGGTTTAGGTTTTAAGTTTTTGGGTTTATTATTTTGAGATTATAGATAGGTAATAGGTTTTTAGTTTCATGGGTCAGATTTTAGGTTTTAGAGTTCAGGTATGAGGGTTTCAGATATAGTGTTTTGGGTCCATGATTTAGGATATTTTTGTTCGGTTTTGGGGTTTCGGTTTATGACTTCAGAGGCAGGGTTTATGTTTTATGGTTTAGGGTATAAAGTTTTGAGATTAGGGTATGGTTAAGATGTTTTTGGGTTCAGTTTTCGTATTTTAGGTTTTGGGGTTCAAATATTAGTTTTTCAGATATAGGGTTTTTGGTCCAGGTTTTAGGATATTTTTTGTACGGTTTTCGGGTTTATGTTTATGATTTCAAGATTAAGGTTTAGGTTTTAAGGTTTGGGGTTTATTATTTTGAGAGTAGGTTATAGGGAATATGTTTTTAGGTTTAGGGGTTAGCATTTAGGTTTTGTATTTTAGGTATTAGGGTTTCAGATATATTGTTTTGTGTCTAGGATTTAGGATTTTTTGTTCAGTTTTGGGGTTTTAGTTTATGGTTTCATGTGTAGGGTTTAGGTTTTAAAATTTACGGTTTATAATTTTGAGATTAGGGTATGAGGAATATGTTTTTGGGTTCGAGGTTCAACCTTTTGGTTTTAGGGTTTAGAGATTAGGGTTTCAGATCTAGGGTTTTGGGTCTAGGTTTTAGGATATTTTTTGTGTGGATTTCAGGTTATGGTTTATGATTTCGAGTTTATGGATTAGTTTTTAAGGTTAAGGGTTTATTATTTTGAGAGTAGGCTATATAGAATTGGTTTTAGGTTCATGGGTTAGCTTTTAGGTTTTAGTGTTCCGATAATAGGGTTTCAGATATAGTGTTTTGGGTCGAGGATTTAGGATTTTTTTGTTCGATTTTGGGGTTTCAGTTTATGATTTCAGGGGTAGGGCTTATGTTTTAAGGTTTAGGGTTTAGAATTTTGAGATTAGGGTATGGGGATGATGTTTTTGGGTTCTGTTTTTGTCTTTTAGGTTTTATGGTTTAGAGATTATGGTTTCAGATATAGGGTTTTGGGTCTAGGTTTTAGGATTTTGTTGGTATGGTTTTCGGGTTTAGGTTTATGATTTTAGTGTTAGAGTTTAGATTTTAAGAATTAGGGTTTATTATTTTGAAAGTAGGGTATACAGAATATGTTTTTAGGTTCATGGGTCATCTATTAGGTTTTACATTTCAGGTATTAGGGTTACAGATATAGTGATTTTGGTCCAGTATTTACGATTGATTTTTTCGGTTTTGGGGTTTTGGTTAATGATTTTAGGGGAATGATTTATAATTTAAGGTTTGGGGTTTATAATTTTTATATTAGGGTATGGGGTATATTGTTTTTGTTTCAGGGTTTAGCTTTTAGGTTTTAGGGTTTATAGATTAGGGTTTCAGATATAGGGTTTTGGGTCTAGGTTTTCAGATTTTTTTGGTATGGTTTTCGGATTTATGTTTATGATTTTAGAGTTAGGGTTTATTTTTTAAGGTATAGAGTTCATTATTTGGAGAGTAGTGTATAGGTGATAGGTTTTTATGTTCACGGGTAAGATTTTAGGTTTTAGATTTCTGGTATTAGGGTTTCTGATATTATGTTTTGGGTCGAGGATTTTGGATTTGTTTTGTTCAATTATTGGGTTTCGGTTCATTATTTCAGGGGTAGGGTTTATATTTGATGGTTTAGGGTTTAGAATTTTGAGATTAAGGTATGGGGAAGAAGTTTTTGGGTTCTGGTTTCCTCTTTTAGGTTTTATGGTTTAGAGATTATGGTTTCAGATATAGGGTTTTGGGTCTAGGTTTTAGGATTTTTTTGGTATGGTTTTCGGGTGTAGGTTTATGATTTCAATGTTAGGGTTTAGATTTTTAGGTTTAGGGTTTGTTATTTTGAGAGTAGGTTATATGGAATATGTTTTTAGGTTCATGGTTCATCTTTTCAGTTTCACATTTCAGGTATTAGGGTTACAGATATAGTGATTTTGGTCCAGGATTTGCAATTTGTTTGTTCGGTTTTGGGGTTTTAGTTTATGATTTTAGGGGAATGATTTATAATTTAAGGTTTCGGGTTTATAATTTTTAGATTAGGGTATGGGGAATATTGTTTTGGGTTCAGGGTTCAGCTTTTAGGTTTTACAGTTTATAGATTAGGGTTTCAGATATAGGGTTTTGGGTCTAGGTTTTCGGATTTTTTTGGTATGGTTTTCGGGTTTATGTTTATGATTTCAGAGTTAGGGTTTAGGTTTTAAGGTTTAGAGTTCATTATTTGGAGAGTAGTGTATAGGTGACAGGTTTTTATGTTCACGGGTAAGATTTTAGGTTTTAAATTTCTGGTATTATGGTTTCTGATATTATGTTTTGGGTCCAGGATTTTGGATTTGTTTTGTTCAGTTTTGGGGTTTCGGTTCATGATTTCATGGGTTGGGTTTATGTTTTACAGTTTAGGGTTTATAATTTTGATTTTAGGGCATGGAGAATATTTTTTTTGGTTTGTTGTTAAGCTTTTAGGTTTTAGGGTTTAGAGATTAGGGTTTGAGATATAGGGTTTTGGTTCTAGGTTTTAGGATATTTTTTGTATGGTTTTCGGGTTTAGGTTTATGATTTCAAGGTTAGGGTTTAGGTTTTAAGGTTTCAGGTTTATTATTTTGATGTTAGAGTATAGGGAATAGTTTTTTAGATTCAGGAGTAGGCTTTTAGGTTTTAGATTTTAGGTATTAGGGTTTGAGATATAGTATTTTGGGTATAGGATTTAGGATTTGTTTGTTCGATTTGGAGGTTTCAGTTTATGATTTCAGGGGTATGGTTTATGTTTTAAGGTTTAGGTTTTATAATTTTTATATTAGGGTATAAGGAAGATGTTTTTGGGTTCAAGTTTCAGCTTTTAGGTTTTAGGGTTTAGATATTAGGGTTTCAGATATTGTGTTTTGGGTGTAGGTTTTAGGATTTTTTTTGGTATGGTTTCTAGGTTTAGGTTTATGATTTCAGGGCTATGGTTTAGGTTTTAAGGTTCAGGGTTTATTATTTTGAGAGTAGGGTATAGGGAATATGTTTTTAGGTTCAGGGGTCAGCATTTAGGTTTAAGATTTCAGGTATTAGGGTTTCATATATAGTGTTTTGTGTTTAGGATTTAGGATTTGTTTGTTCGGTATTGGGGTTTCGGTTTATGGTTTCAGGGGTAGGGTTTGTGTTTTAAGGTTTAGGGTTTAAAATTTTGTGATTATGGTATGGGAAATCTGTTTTTGGGTTCAGGTTTCATCTTTTAGGTTTTAGGGTTTAGAGATTAGGGTTTCTGGTATATGGTTTTGGTTCTAGGTTTTAAGATATTTTTGTTATGGTTTTCAGGTTTAGGTTTATGATTTCAGGGTTAGGGTTTAGGTTTTAAGGTTTAGGTTTTATTATTTTGAGATTAGGGTATAGGGAATAAGTTTTTAGTTTCATGGGTTAGATTTTACGTTTTATAGTTCAGGTATTAGGGTTTCAGATATAGTGTTTTGGGTCCTTGCATTCAGATTTTTTTTGTTTGGTTTTGGTGTTTTCGTTTATGATTTCAGGGGTAGGTTTTATTTTTTAAGGTTTAGTGTTTATAATTTTGAGATTATGGTATCATAAATTTTTTTTTGATTTTGAGTTTCATATTTTAGGTTTTATGGTTTAGATATTAGGGTTTCAGATATAGGGTTTTGGGTCTGGCTTTTAGGATTTTTTTGGTATGCTGTTTGGGTTTAGATTTACGATTTCAGGGTTAGGGTTTAGGTTTTAAGTTTTTGGGTTTATTATTTTGAGATTATAGATAGGTAATAGGTTTTTAGTTTCATGGGTCAGATTTTAGGTTTTAGAGTTCAGGTATGAGGGTTTCAGATATAGTGTTTTGGGTCCATGATTTAGGATATTTTTGTTCGGTTTTGGGGTTTCGGTTTATGACTTCAGAGGCAGGGTTTATGTTTTATGGTTTAGGGTATAAAGTTTTGAGATTAGGGTATGGTTAAGATGTTTTTGGGTTCAGTTTTCGTATTTTAGGTTTTGGGGTTCAAATATTAGTTTTTCAGATATAGGGTTTTTGGTCCAGGTTTTAGGATATTTTTTGTACGGTTTTCGGGTTTATGTTTATGATTTCAAGATTAAGGTTTAGGTTTTAAGGTTTGGGGTTTATTATTTTGAGAGTAGGTTATAGGGAATATGTTTTTAGGTTTAGGGGTTAGCATTTAGGTTTTGTATTTTAGGTATTAGGGTTTCAGATATATTGTTTTGTGTCTAGGATTTAGGATTTTTTGTTCAGTTTTGGGGTTTTAGTTTATGGTTTCATGTGTAGGGTTTAGGTTTTAAAATTTACGGTTTATAATTTTGAGATTAGGGTATGAGGAATATGTTTTTGGGTTCGAGGTTCAACCTTTTGGTTTTAGGGTTTAGAGATTAGGGTTTCAGATCTAGGGTTTTGGGTCTAGGTTTTAGGATATTTTTTGTGTGGATTTCAGGTTATGGTTTATGATTTCGAGTTTATGGATTAGTTTTTAAGGTTAAGGGTTTATTATTTTGAGAGTAGGCTATATAGAATTGGTTTTAGGTTCATGGGTTAGCTTTTAGGTTTTAGTGTTCCGATAATAGGGTTTCAGATATAGTGTTTTGGGTCGAGGATTTAGGATTTTTTTGTTCGATTTTGGGGTTTCAGTTTATGATTTCAGGGGTAGGGCTTATGTTTTAAGGTTTAGGGTTTAGAATTTTGAGATTAGGGTATGGGGATGATGTTTTTGGGTTCTGTTTTTGTCTTTTAGGTTTTATGGTTTAGAGATTATGGTTTCAGATATAGGGTTTTGGGTCTAGGTTTTAGGATTTTGTTGGTATGGTTTTCGGGTTTAGGTTTATGATTTTAGTGTTAGAGTTTAGATTTTAAGAATTAGGGTTTATTATTTTGAAAGTAGGGTATACAGAATATGTTTTTAGGTTCATGGGTCATCTATTAGGTTTTACATTTCAGGTATTAGGGTTACAGATATAGTGATTTTGGTCCAGTATTTACGATTGATTTTTTCGGTTTTGGGGTTTTGGTTAATGATTTTAGGGGAATGATTTATAATTTAAGGTTTGGGGTTTATAATTTTTATATTAGGGTATGGGGTATATTGTTTTTGTTTCAGGGTTTAGCTTTTAGGTTTTAGGGTTTATAGATTAGGGTTTCAGATATAGGGTTTTGGGTCTAGGTTTTCAGATTTTTTTGGTATGGTTTTCGGATTTATGTTTATGATTTTAGAGTTAGGGTTTATTTTTTAAGGTATAGAGTTCATTATTTGGAGAGTAGTGTATAGGTGATAGGTTTTTATGTTCACGGGTAAGATTTTAGGTTTTAGATTTCTGGTATTAGGGTTTCTGATATTATGTTTTGGGTCGAGGATTTTGGATTTGTTTTGTTCAATTATTGGGTTTCGGTTCATTATTTCAGGGGTAGGGTTTATATTTGATGGTTTAGGGTTTAGAATTTTGAGATTAAGGTATGGGGAAGAAGTTTTTGGGTTCTGGTTTCCTCTTTTAGGTTTTATGGTTTAGAGATTATGGTTTCAGATATAGGGTTTTGGGTCTAGGTTTTAGGATTTTTTTGGTATGGTTTTCGGGTGTAGGTTTATGATTTCAATGTTAGGGTTTAGATTTTTAGGTTTAGGGTTTGTTATTTTGAGAGTAGGTTATATGGAATATGTTTTTAGGTTCATGGTTCATCTTTTCAGTTTCACATTTCAGGTATTAGGGTTACAGATATAGTGATTTTGGTCCAGGATTTGCAATTTGTTTGTTCGGTTTTGGGGTTTTAGTTTATGATTTTAGGGGAATGATTTATAATTTAAGGTTTCGGGTTTATAATTTTTAGATTAGGGTATGGGGAATATTGTTTTGGGTTCAGGGTTCAGCTTTTAGGTTTTACAGTTTATAGATTAGGGTTTCAGATATAGGGTTTTGGGTCTAGGTTTTCGGATTTTTTTGGTATGGTTTTCGGGTTTATGTTTATGATTTCAGAGTTAGGGTTTAGGTTTTAAGGTTTAGAGTTCATTATTTGGAGAGTAGTGTATAGGTGACAGGTTTTTATGTTCACGGGTAAGATTTTAGGTTTTAAATTTCTGGTATTATGGTTTCTGATATTATGTTTTGGGTCCAGGATTTTGGATTTGTTTTGTTCAGTTTTGGGGGTTTCGGTTCATGATTTCATGGGTTGGGTTTATGTTTTACAGTTTAGGGTTTATAATTTTGATTTTAGGGCATGGAGAATATTTTTTTTGGTTTGTTGTTAAGCTTTTAGGTTTTAGGGTTTAGAGATTAGGGTTTGAGATATAGGGTTTTGGTTCTAGGTTTTAGGATATTTTTTGTATGGTTTTCGGGTTTAGGTTTATGATTTCAAGGTTAGGGTTTAGGTTTTAAGGTTTCAGGTTTATTATTTTGATGTTAGAGTATAGGGAATAGTTTTTTAGATTCAGGAGTAGGCTTTTAGGTTTTAGATTTTAGGTATTAGGGTTTGAGATATAGTATTTTGGGTATAGGATTTAGGATTTGTTTGTTCGATTTGGAGGTTTCAGTTTATGATTTCAGGGGTATGGTTTATGTTTTAAGGTTTAGGTTTTATAATTTTTATATTAGGGTATAAGGAAGATGTTTTTGGGTTCAAGTTTCAGCTTTTAGGTTTTAGGGTTTAGATATTAGGGTTTCAGATATTGTGTTTTGGGTGTAGGTTTTAGGATTTTTTTTGGTATGGTTTCTAGGTTTAGGTTTATGATTTCAGGGCTATGGTTTAGGTTTTAAGGTTCAGGGTTTATTATTTTGAGAGTAGGGTATAGGGAATATGTTTTTAGGTTCAGGGGTCAGCATTTAGGTTTAAGATTTCAGGTATTAGGGTTTCATATATAGTGTTTTGTGTTTAGGATTTAGGATTTGTTTGTTCGGTATTGGGGTTTCGGTTTATGGTTTCAGGGGTAGGGTTTGTGTTTTAAGGTTTAGGGTTTAAAATTTTGTGATTATGGTATGGGAAATCTGTTTTTGGGTTCAGGTTTCATCTTTTAGGTTTTAGGGTTTAGAGATTAGGGTTTCTGGTATATGGTTTTGGTTCTAGGTTTTAAGATATTTTTGTTATGGTTTTCAGGTTTAGGTTTATGATTTCAGGGTTAGGGTTTAGGTTTTAAGGTTTAGGTTTTATTATTTTGAGATTAGGGTATAGGGAATAAGTTTTTAGTTTCATGGGTTAGATTTTACGTTTTATAGTTCAGGTATTAGGGTTTCAGATATAGTGTTTTGGGTCCTTGCATTCAGATTTTTTTTGTTTGGTTTTGGTGTTTTCGTTTATGATTTCAGGGGTAGGTTTTATTTTTTAAGGTTTAGTGTTTATAATTTTGAGATTATGGTATCATAAATTTTTTTTTGATTTTGAGTTTCATATTTTAGGTTTTATGGTTTAGATATTAGGGTTTCAGATATAGGGTTTTGGGTCTGGCTTTTAGGATTTTTTTGGTATGCTGTTTGGGTTTAGATTTACGATTTCAGGGTTAGGGTTTAGGTTTTAAGTTTTTGGGTTTATTATTTTGAGATTATAGATAGGTAATAGGTTTTTAGTTTCATGGGTCAGATTTTAGGTTTTAGAGTTCAGGTATGAGGGTTTCAGATATAGTGTTTTGGGTCCATGATTTAGGATATTTTTGTTCGGTTTTGGGGTTTCGGTTTATGACTTCAGAGGCAGGGTTTATGTTTTATGGTTTAGGGTATAAAGTTTTGAGATTAGGGTATGGTTAAGATGTTTTTGGGTTCAGTTTTCGTATTTTAGGTTTTGGGGTTCAAATATTAGTTTTTCAGATATAGGGTTTTTGGTCCAGGTTTTAGGATATTTTTTGTACGGTTTTCGGGTTTATGTTTATGATTTCAAGATTAAGGTTTAGGTTTTAAGGTTTGGGGTTTATTATTTTGAGAGTAGGTTATAGGGAATATGTTTTTAGGTTTAGGGGTTAGCATTTAGGTTTTGTATTTTAGGTATTAGGGTTTCAGATATATTGTTTTGTGTCTAGGATTTAGGATTTTTTGTTCAGTTTTGGGGTTTTAGTTTATGGTTTCATGTGTAGGGTTTAGGTTTTAAAATTTACGGTTTATAATTTTGAGATTAGGGTATGAGGAATATGTTTTTGGGTTCGAGGTTCAACCTTTTGGTTTTAGGGTTTAGAGATTAGGGTTTCAGATCTAGGGTTTTGGGTCTAGGTTTTAGGATATTTTTTGTGTGGATTTCAGGTTATGGTTTATGATTTCGAGTTTATGGATTAGTTTTTAAGGTTAAGGGTTTATTATTTTGAGAGTAGGCTATATAGAATTGGTTTTAGGTTCATGGGTTAGCTTTTAGGTTTTAGTGTTCCGATAATAGGGTTTCAGATATAGTGTTTTGGGTCGAGGATTTAGGATTTTTTTGTTCGATTTTGGGGTTTCAGTTTATGATTTCAGGGGTAGGGCTTATGTTTTAAGGTTTAGGGTTTAGAATTTTGAGATTAGGGTATGGGGATGATGTTTTTGGGTTCTGTTTTTGTCTTTTAGGTTTTATGGTTTAGAGATTATGGTTTCAGATATAGGGTTTTGGGTCTAGGTTTTAGGATTTTGTTGGTATGGTTTTCGGGTTTAGGTTTATGATTTTAGTGTTAGAGTTTAGATTTTAAGAATTAGGGTTTATTATTTTGAAAGTAGGGTATACAGAATATGTTTTTAGGTTCATGGGTCATCTATTAGGTTTTACATTTCAGGTATTAGGGTTACAGATATAGTGATTTTGGTCCAGTATTTACGATTGATTTTTTCGGTTTTGGGGTTTTGGTTAATGATTTTAGGGGAATGATTTATAATTTAAGGTTTGGGGTTTATAATTTTTATATTAGGGTATGGGGTATATTGTTTTTGTTTCAGGGTTTAGCTTTTAGGTTTTAGGGTTTATAGATTAGGGTTTCAGATATAGGGTTTTGGGTCTAGGTTTTCAGATTTTTTTGGTATGGTTTTCGGATTTATGTTTATGATTTTAGAGTTAGGGTTTATTTTTTAAGGTATAGAGTTCATTATTTGGAGAGTAGTGTATAGGTGATAGGTTTTTATGTTCACGGGTAAGATTTTAGGTTTTAGATTTCTGGTATTAGGGTTTCTGATATTATGTTTTGGGTCGAGGATTTTGGATTTGTTTTGTTCAATTATTGGGTTTCGGTTCATTATTTCAGGGGTAGGGTTTATATTTGATGGTTTAGGGTTTAGAATTTTGAGATTAAGGTATGGGGAAGAAGTTTTTGGGTTCTGGTTTCCTCTTTTAGGTTTTATGGTTAGAGATTATGGTTTCAGATATAGGGTTTTGGGTCTAGGTTTTAGGATTTTTTTGGTATGGTTTTCGGGTGTAGGTTTATGATTTCAATGTTAGGGTTTAGATTTTTAGGTTTAGGGTTTGTTATTTTGAGAGTAGGTTATATGGAATATGTTTTTAGGTTCATGGTTCATCTTTTCAGTTTCACATTTCAGGTATTAGGGTTACAGATATAGTGATTTTGGTCCAGGATTTGCAATTTGTTTGTTCGGTTTTGGGGTTTTAGTTTATGATTTTAGGGGAATGATTTATAATTTAAGGTTTCGGGTTTATAATTTTTAGATTAGGGTATGGGGAATATTGTTTTGGGTTCAGGGGTTCAGCTTTTAGGTTTTACAGTTTATAGATTAGGGTTTCAGATATAGGGTTTTGGGTCTAGGTTTTCGGATTTTTTTGGTATGGTTTTCGGGTTTATGTTTATGATTTCAGAGTTAGGGTTTAGGTTTTAAGGTTTAGAGTTCATTATTTGGAGAGTAGTGTATAGGTGACAGGTTTTTATGTTCACGGGTAAGATTTTAGGTTTTAAATTTCTGGTATTATGGTTTCTGATATTATGTTTTGGGTCCAGGATTTTGGATTTGTTTTGTTCAGTTTTGGGGTTTCGGTTCATGATTTCATGGGTTGGGTTTATGTTTTACAGTTTAGGGTTTATAATTTTGATTTTAGGGCATGGAGAATATTTTTTTTGGTTTGTTGTTAAGCTTTTAGGTTTTAGGGTTTAGAGATTAGGGTTTGAGATATAGGGTTTTGGTTCTAGGTTTTAGGATATTTTTTGTATGGTTTTCGGGTTTAGGTTTATGATTTCAAGGTTAGGGTTTAGGTTTTAAGGTTTCAGGTTTATTATTTTGATGTTAGAGTATAGGGAATAGTTTTTTAGATTCAGGAGTAGGCTTTTAGGTTTTAGATTTTAGGTATTAGGGTTTGAGATATAGTATTTTGGGTATAGGATTTAGGATTTGTTTGTTCGATTTGGAGGTTTCAGTTTATGATTTCAGGGGTATGGTTTATGTTTTAAGGTTTAGGTTTTATAATTTTTATATTAGGGTATAAGGAAGATGTTTTTGGGTTCAAGTTTCAGCTTTTAGGTTTTAGGGTTTAGATATTAGGGTTTCAGATATTGTGTTTTGGGTGTAGGTTTTAGGATTTTTTTTGGTATGGTTTCTAGGTTTAGGTTTATGATTTCAGGGCTATGGTTTAGGTTTTAAGGTTCAGGGTTTATTATTTTGAGAGTAGGGTATAGGGAATATGTTTTTAGGTTCAGGGGTCAGCATTTAGGTTTAAGATTTCAGGTATTAGGGTTTCATATATAGTGTTTTGTGTTTAGGATTTAGGATTTGTTTGTTCGGTATTGGGGTTTCGGTTTATGGTTTCAGGGGTAGGGTTTGTGTTTTAAGGTTTAGGGTTTAAAATTTTGTGATTATGGTATGGGAAATCTGTTTTTGGGTTCAGGTTTCATCTTTTAGGTTTTAGGGTTTAGAGATTAGGGTTTCTGGTATATGGTTTTGGTTCTAGGTTTTAAGATATTTTTGTTATGGTTTTCAGGTTTAGGTTTATGATTTCAGGGTTAGGGTTTAGGTTTTAAGGTTTAGGTTTTATTATTTTGAGATTAGGGTATAGGGAATAAGTTTTTAGTTTCATGGGTTAGATTTTACGTTTTATAGTTCAGGTATTAGGGTTTCAGATATAGTGTTTTGGGTCCTTGCATTCAGATTTTTTTTGTTTGGTTTTGGTGTTTTCGTTTATGATTTCAGGGGTAGGTTTTATTTTTTAAGGTTTAGTGTTTATAATTTTG
>CAUJRU010003784.1:0-32926 GCA_963277665.1 Viscum album | reverse complement strand
TGGGGAAGGTGCAGGTGGGGTGTCTAGGAGGGGGGTGTCTAGGGGCTGTCCATGGGGGGGTGTAGGGGGGGGGGTCTGCATGGGGGGGATGATATCTTACGTCAATGTCCATCCGTGAGTGATGTGTCAAATTCTTAGATATACACTAATGACACTAATGTTATCATACATGATCAAAACACGTGTATGAGTGAAACCATTATCTAGCCCTTTGGAAATACCCTAGGATTCTGATGAGTTCTTTTTCAACAGCAAGGACTGCTCTCAATTCTCTATCCCTTTACAGAGACTCTTCAATACACCCCTTGGCTGTCCAATACCAATTCAATAGCTCCTTTCCCGACCCAAAATATATGGGTAACTGGGTAGTTTTTCCAAACCCAAGCCATAAAATGTTGTTTAACGGTGTGAAGAAATCCCCCTGCTAGATCAACCAAGCCATCTGTTTCTACATTTCCAGAAATATTTGATGCACTTAGGGGGGTGCAGGGGGGTCTGCTTGTCCAGGGGCTGTCTAGGATCTGTACGAGGGGGGGGGGGGGGGTCCAGGGGGTGTTTGGGGGGGGGGGGGGGGTCCAGGGGGGTGTTTAGGGGGGAGGGGGGTCTCCAGGGGGGTGTCTAGGGGGGCAAGGGTGTCTAGTGGGGGTGCAAGGGGGATGTCCAGGGGGCATGGGGGTGTAGGGGGGCATGGGGGTCCAGTGGGGGTGCAAGGGGGCTATCCAAGGGGGGGTATGGGGGTGAAAGGGGGTTGTCCAGGGGGCATGTGGGGTCCAGTGGGTAGTTTTTCCACACCCAAGCCGTAAACAATTGTTGAACAGTCTGAAGAAATCCCCCTGCTACATCAACCAAGCCATCTGTTTCTACATTTCTATAAATATTTGATGCACCTAGGGGGTGCAGGGGGGTCTGCTTGTCTAGGGGCTGTCCAGGGTCTGTCTGGGGGGGGGGGGTCAGGGGGGTGTCTAGGGGGGGAGAGAGGGGGTGTCTAAGGGGTGAGGGGGTGTCCAGTGGGGCTGAAAGGGGGCTGTCCGGGGGGCATGGGGGTGCAGGGAGACTATCCAGGAGGGTGCAGGGGGGGGGGCATTGGAGTCCAGTGGGGGTGCAAGGGGGCTGTACAGGGGGGAATGGGGGTGCAAGGGGGCTGTGCAAGGGGTATGTCTAGTGGGGGTGCAAGGGGGTTGTCCAGGGGGGTATGGGGTGCAGGGGGGGGGGATGTTTAAGGGGGCTGTACTGGGGGTGTAAGGGGGCTGTCTAGGGGGTGCAAGGGGGATGTCTAGGGGGGGCATGGGGGTCCAGTGGGGGTCCAAGGGGGCTGTTCAGGGGGGTGCAAGGGGGATATCCAGGGGGCATGGGGGTGCATGGGGGATGTTCAAGGGGGGTGTAGGGGGGCTGTCTAGGGGGGCATGGGGGTGCAGATGGGGTGTTCAAGGGGGCTGTCCAGGGGGTGAAAGGGGGCTATCTAGGGGGGCATGGGGGTCTAGTGGGGGTATAAGGGGGATGTCCAGGGGGGGTGCAAGGAGGTTTTCCATGGGGCATGAGGGTGCAGGGGGGATGTTCAAGGGGGTGTAGGGGGGCTGTCCAGGGGGGAATGGGGGTGCAGGGGGTGTTCAGGGGGGGGGGCTGTGGTTTTTTTATGAAATGGGAAGGCCTACAACTATGATTTCAAATCGTGGATATAGGTCTATTTCCATAGTTTTAAACCGTGGCTAAAACCATATAGCCACAGTTTTTGAACCGTGGCAATAGGACCTGTATGGCTTACTGTTTTTCCATGGTTTCAAACGTGGCTATAACACTTTAGCCACGGTTTTGAACCGTGGCTATAGCCCTTTAGCCATGGTTTGAACCGTGGCTATAGGCCTTTATCCATAGTTGAAAACTGTGGCTATAGGTCTTGCCCTATAGCCACGCCAATACCAGCCACGGTCCATTGAACCGTGGCTATAACCTATAGCCACGGTTTTAAACCATGGCCATAGCCTAAATTTTCAGTAGTGTTTATACATGAGTATCTACTGGGACCTCCTTATCATCCACATCCCTATTTCTTAAAAATGTATTTCAAAACATTCTTACTATTTACTAGACTATGGGTTAAATTCATTTATACCCTTGTTTTACTTTTTATAAAATGGTTTGAAAGGAATCTTTCCGCCGCTTCCCAAACAAGGTACTTTATGAAATTTTTGACAAATTAAGGAAAAAATGTTTTTTTAACATATACGGAGGGTGCAGCTATTTTCTGCCATTATAACACCTTCGAAGATTACCTTACAAGATTATAAGAATATTTTCAAAATAAAGGTTTTCTTTTATAATTATGTGACTTTTAAATGATTTAAAAATAAAAAGAGATATTTCTCTCAAATAGTTTTGATTTCATCTATGTCAACATCCTTTGTTGGATTTTATGATTGTTTGAAATTGATTTATTATAATACAATCTTCCATATTGTATTGAAGATTTTGTGATATATTTGACTGAGGATGTGCTATTTTTATACCATTTATGGTTTATGGTTAAAGTATTAACAATTTGTATGCTAGTTTTAATACGAATGTTTATGTCATATTTCAACCTTTTAATATGAGGAATGCATTGGACTTAGTGATAGGTGGATCTCACTATATATCCTCGATGCATCGGTAGGTCTCATGAGACAAACTAGTGTCTTGGAACAAAGCCTTGACAAAATCTTATTTGTAGTCTTGGCACGATGCCTTGACTATGTGGTTATGATGTCCGACATTATGGATTCCATCATTATAAAATTAGCTATTGAAATTACATATGATTATTCGACTAGTAGAATATCCATGTGAATAAGTAAATGGAATTATTTGATTTATCTTTTCCATATTATGCTGAAGTTTATGTTTAAAAGGCTTGTGTTTTAGTCTTATACATTTTTTAAATGTTTATACTTATTTAGGATAGTTTCCGCTATATTGTTATCCTTACTGAGCATCTGATATCACCCCTTTCTTATGTTTTATTTTTCCCAAGATGTCAAGAAGTATATTATGATTGAACTGCAGGGATAGGCTAAGGTATATGAGTGTGTTCAAAGGGCACACAATGTTGTTTTTTTATTTCATGATGTAATGTAAAACTTATGTATGTATCTAGTACTTACAAGGCTACTAAATTAATTGGTCTTTCGAGACTTGATCTATTGTGATCATTCCAATGTTATGTAATAATGCACCGAATCTGGGTAATTAGGTTCGGAGCGTTACATGTTATTAAATAATGGACGTTAAATATAGTTTTTCACGTTGATTATTAAATAAATGGCATGAAAAACTGTACATAGATGATTTTTGATGTAGGTTTTAAAATAACCGACGTGAAAAATATTTATTTTTTAAAATATATCTTTTCAACCTTCCTATCTACAGCTGAACAAAAAGTAAAACAAGTAGAAGTATAAATATAACAACTAGAAATACATTTACAATTACAAAAATTCAAAATTACAATATTTAGTAAAAACAAACTAAAATCTAACCAAACATGTAAAATGATTTGACTATTCTACTTGTAAGTGTGTCAGCTATTGTGCACTCTAAGGGAAAGATTCATAAAAAAGATACAAATTAAAAGTAAAAAATTTAACATGTATTATTAATAAAACAAATTAAATATTAAAGAATAGTCTATAAAGAAATCTAACCTAATTGAACTTTGCAACTATCGCAGTTGAAATTATTTTATACATGAATCTTAACACATAATATCCACATTATTTGATGCCTTCTTGTTTATGAAAATGTTGTTTAAATGAGTTTTTCAATTCAAAATAACATCTTTATGCAATATATCCAAAATATACTAATTATAAATGAAAATTCACCTTTAATTTTACATATTTGATATGACAACCCTGCTTTTTATTTCAAACTTAAACTTGATTTATTACATAAAACCTTCACTTGATACAACATGGAAGATCAAGAGGTATAGTGTCTTTGGGGCTTAGGAACATTACATAAAACTTAGAACATTAAATACAACATCTTTATTGAAAACTTTCTTTACATGACCACTACATTCCCTCGTACTTAGCATTGCATGAGATAACTTGAGGACATGCATAAGAAAAAGGTGATCTATAAAGCCCAGTAAGGAAATAATCACAGAATAACATGAGGAATACAATACATGTTAGACAATAGGCATATCAATAGATCACAAGAGAAGCATAAACATAAAGGCATGATAAATCATGATAATCATAACATGGAAATGTGGCAACAACACTTAACATGGAATTAGCATGAGCCAAGGCTCATTGCACATGGAGCATGAGTAAATCCTCATTGTACATGAAGCACGAGTAAAACATCATTGCACTTGAATTATCATGAGTCAACACCTATTTCAAAAGATGTATCATGATACTATACTTTACCCAATGCATTGGAGCACTATGAGGGTGCACCCTTCTTAAACATTTAATTTTAATGCATAAGTGTGCCACATGGATCATATAATATGAATTCATAAAACATAATCATTTATTACAAGATAAAGGAATGTGAAATTAATACGTGTAACCTTATAATCAATAAGTAAATGTGCATAATAGTGAATACCCTTGATAGAGAAATGGTCATGGTATTCACTACACAATGACATTAGCTTAGAAAATCAGTGAAATTTTGGCTGCGTAACGGCATGACGTAAGAATTCATAAAAATGGCTGATGAGAGATAAAGGGGTGTATCATCATATTTACATGAAATGGATAGTAAGGGGGTCATATAGATACATGTACCAACAATTTTAATGGAATATAGATTCATGATACAAAAGAATTGCTTGAATGTAAATGAGGAGAGAGAAATTCCTTTCGGAATGTCGGCATAGTAATGGGTGTACATGAGAGAAATTTAATGAGAGAGAAATGGGTCTACCATCATTAAAAAATAAAGAGGGAATTATGGGGGAGGTGAGAAACCATACCCCAACATTTATAATTGAAATTGAAAGGGCATAACAACATTAAGAAAATTGGACAAAAAATGAGAAAGGGAGAAAAACCCTTACTTTGAAGTGTGATTCCAAAGTCTTGAGAGAGGCTTCTTGGGAGCTTGGGGAACCTTGGGAGGATTATAGGGAGAGTAGGGAATAGGTTGGACAAACTCCAAAGTCTTTGAGTAAGGAGAAAGTGGGTGATTGTGTGGGTTTATATAGGAAAGGTGAGGGAATTATTTATTATTTAGGGTTGGGACACCTCACATTAAACTAATTAAAACCACAAACCAGCCCATGGTTTTTTCCAAAGGGGAGTGGAAAAAAATATTTTATAAGGCCAAATTCTGAACTTATTAAAATAATGGGTTTGCTTATGCGGAGGTGAGTCACACTCCCAAGGAAAACAATTTAAAAAGACAAGATGTTTAATAAGCCTTGAAGGGTCCATTAATGCTTTGTAAAATAATTCAAACAAACCCAAAATCACATTATTTTAATAGTAAAACATATATTTGCTGAAAATAAGGCTTATAGTATTTTATTAAATCACTATTGGGTAATTATGATGTCATAAAACACATTATATATTTAAACGGTATTTAATTTTTACCCAAAAATTTGACTATCTCAAAAAATTATGAAAAATTCACCATTTGATAATTTCGACGTCCTGATTCTAGAAATAATATTCATTTTATCTAAATAATTTTATAAATATGTTAATTTTCAATTTTAAAATAAAAACCGACATTTATAGAAAATTCATGGATTTTGACAAAAATAGCTTTCAAACTTTAATAAAAATTACAATTGCATTCATAAAATTATACGATCATTTATATTTAATAAAAATTAATTTAATAATAATAATAATATTTTATTAAAAATATGATTTATTACAAAAATCCATTAATTCATCAAAAAATATTTCTTAGTTGAATATTAACTAAAAACGCTATTTGAGCTTTAAAAACTATTTACAAGGTAACAAAAATAACATGAAAATATATTCATTATTATATAAAAATAATTTGCATAACCATAGTGCTAAGGTCTTGTTACATAACCGCTTATAACACCCACATAAGACTGAAGAGTAAGGTGTGCGATGGTGAGAGACTCTTGGGGTGGCTCAGATAACATTGCTCGGGTGGTAATCTCTATCAACTTCCACTTCTCTCATAGGTGGTCCCGTTTGAGCTTAACCTATTGATGCTCGGCTTGGGCTTAGTCAAGAGAAAATCCCAATGATGCCACCTCTTTTCTGAGTTCCGACAAATGGGCTTCGTATGGGGAACCTCTACTGGATGAGGTCATCGCTTCCTTTGTCTGAGTAAATTGGATTCGTTAAAGCCCTATATTTATACTAATCATGTGATCACTATTCAATGACTATATTAGAAATGTTCACAATTCTTAACATAAAACCTAATAAGTTGACATTTTATATAAACATTTTACATAAAGAGACATTTAATTAGATCAAGAGGGATTTCCATTAATGAATGTTTGGGTCATTACAATCTCCCCCCCTTAAGAAATTTCACCCTCGAAATTTCCTTTTCCCACACTAAAACAAATGTGGGTAACTCTAATTCATCAATTCCTCCAATTCCTATGTCGCTTCTTCAAACTTTTGGTTTTTCCACAACACCTTGATGAGGGGCATTGTCTTATTTCGTAGAAATTTTTCTCTACGATCTAAGATCTTCACTGGTTGCTCCTCATAAGAAAGATCATCCTCTAACTGTGCCACCTCTGAAGAGAGTACATGTGAAGGGTCCGATATGTACTTCCTTAAGAGGTATACATGAAAGACATCATGCACTTTAGCCATGATAGGTGGAATTTCTAGTTGATAGGACACAATCCTGACACAATCAAGAATCTCGAAGGGGCCTATGTACCTTGGACTTAACCTACCTTTCTTTCCAAACCTCATGACCTTTTTCCATAGAGAACTAAACCATAGGAAACTATTATTATAAGAGAACTCAACCAGAGAACTCAACCAGAGGAAGATGTTGATCCCATCCTCCTTTAAAATCCATTGAGCATGCTATCAACATGTCCTCAAGTGTTTGGATAGTCTGCTCGGATTGGCTATCAGTTTGAGGATGATAGGCCGTACTGAAGTTTAGTTTAGTATTCAGAGCATGTTGAAGACTCTTCTAAAATATAGAGGTGAATCTTGGATCTCGATCGGACACAATAGATAGTGGTACTCCATGCAGTCTTACCACTTCCCTAATATATATTTGTTTCAGTTGATCCAATGAGAAATCATCCCGAATAGCAATGAAGTGTGCAGACTTTGTAAGACGATTCACAACAACCCAGATTGCATTGTTTCCTTTGGATGTCTTCGTAAGTCCGGTGAAAAAGTCCATGGTGATGTTCTCCCATTTCCATTCTGGTATGGGAAATGGTTGCATCACCCCCTTAGACTTCTACCTCTCCTCCTTCACTTGCTGACACACCAGACACTTTGATGTATATTCAATGACATCCTTCTTCATATTATCCCACCAACAACTCTCTTGGAGATCTCGATACATCTTTGTGTTTCCTGGGTGAATAAAGAAATTTGAACTATGTGCATCATCCAAAAGTTCCTTCTTCAGCTCCGGACTTGATGGAACACATAGTCTTTTCCCAAATCTCACAATTCCTTAGTCATTAACATTAAAATCTAAGGATTTCCCTTTTCCGATAGCTTCCACTTTTTCCTAAATTCCCACATTATCCTTTTGATCATCCTTTAACCTTTCCAAAAGTGATGGTTGTGCAATCATTTGTCAAAGGATTGATGATGTTCCCTTCTTTATGATTCCCATGTCCATCCTCATCAAATCTAAGAAGATTGGATCCTTTTAAATTCTCATCAATGATAGAATTGCTGGGTCCTTTATACTTAGAGCATCCACCACCTTGTTCTCTTTCCCAGGGTGGTAATGGATTGAGCAGTCATAGTCTTTTATCAGCTCTAACCATCTTCATTGGTGCATATTCAACTCTTTCTATGTGAATATATACTTGAGGATTTTGTGGTCCGTATATATTTCACACTTCTACCCAAATAGATAATGTCGCAAAATTTTCAAAGCGAATATCGCTAAATCCATCTCGAGGTCATGTGTTGGATAGTTATGTTCATGAACTTTCAATTGCCTTGAAGTATAGGAAATGACTTGGTCATTTTCCATCAACACACATACCAGGCCCTTCTTTGAAGCATCAATGAATACCACGAAAAGTTCTCCATTTGTGGGTAAAGTGAGCACAATCGTAGTGATAAGCCTCATTTTCAACTCCTTGAAGCTTTCTTCGCATTCATCACTCCAAGAAAACTTCACCCCCTTACGAGTTATCTTGGTAAGAGGGTTGGACAATCGTGAAAAATTTCTCACAAATCGTCGATAATAGCCAGCTAACCCTAAGAAGCTACGGATATGTGTTACCGATGTTGGCCTCGTCCATACCTCAACTGCATCTATTTTAGAGGGATCCATAGATATCCCATTGCTTGTGATGATATAGACCAAGAATGATACCTCCTTTAACCAGAAATCACACTTTCTGTACTTGGAATAGAGATTCTCCTTCTGCAAGGTCTCTAGTATAATTCTTAGATGCTCCTCATGCTCCTCCTTGGTTTTGGAGTATATCAGAATATCATCTATAAAGACTATCGCAAATTTGTCGAGGTAATCTCTAAAGACTCTATTCATCAAGTCCATAAATATTTCTAGAGAATTAGTGAGTCCTAAAGGCATTACTAAGAATTCATAGTGCCCGTATCTTGTACGAAAAGCAGTCTTGGGGATATCTTCCTTCTTTACCCTTACTTGATAATATCCCAACCGCAAATCCACCTTGGAGAAGTATTTTTCTCCACACAGCTGATCAAACAAGTCATCAATTTGTGGGAGAGGATACTTGTTCTTTATCGTGATTTTGTTGAGCTCATGATAATCGATGCAAAGGTGCATTGATCCATCCTTCTTCTTGATGAAGAGGACTTGTGCACCCCATGGTGAAGTACTTGGGTGTATAAACCCTTTATCTAGATTATCTTGTAGTTGTTTCTTCAGCTCTTCAAGTTCTACAACAACCATTCTATATGGAGTTTTGGATATTGGCAACGCCCTCGGTATAAGTTCAATTGAAAATTCAACATCTCTTCTGGGAGGAAGACCTGGCAATTCCTCGGGAAACACTTCAGTGAATTCCCTCACAATAGACATGTCTTCAAGGATGGTTGTTTCCTTGGACTCAATCATCTGAGCCAGATACGCGTGATCGTAGGGCAGTAATATCCACGCTTGAGATGATGGAGCTAAAGAAGATTCATCTTCCTCCTTACACTTGTAAATAATCGGGGGTCTATTCTCTACATAGAGAGTGATTTTCCTCTCACAACAATTTATGTTGTCTCTATACAAGGAAAGACAATCCATGCCAATAATTGCATAAAATTACACCAGAGGGAGTATGAAGAGGTTCTCTGGGAAGTTCAATCCACAGATTATGAAAGGGGAGGAGTTATATTCATGGGATTCAATAATAGCCCCATTTTCCGTACTCACCGACATCTTCACTTCCATGATTTGTGGTAGTGATGGTATTGTTCTACTAAACTTTCGAGATAAAAAAGAATGTGTATAACCAGAATCAAAAAGTATGTTCGCTATTCTTGAATGAATAACTAGAGTACCTGTCACCACTTCATTTTTAGGGTTCACTTCAGCAGTAGTGATGGAAAAAGCTCGCCCTTGCTGCCTTGGAGGTTGTTGGTTGTCTTCAAAAACCCTTGTCTTAGGGCACTGATTTGTAGGATTCCCCAATTCTTTGCAGTTGTAGAAATGAATCACGTATTGAGGTTTGAACGGATCGTTACTCTCCTCTGTTGTAGTCGCGGGTATTTCTTGCTTACAATTAACTGCTAGATTCCCTTCTCTTCCACACCTAAATCATTTTCTTGTACCCTTCATACAATTTCCAGGGTGCTTCTTTCTGCACCTTTGGCAAGTGGGGTGCAGGATCTTCTTAGCACCATTGGATTTATCCATCAGACCACCAGCATTGAAGTCCACCTTACTCTTATTATTCCCATGATACCCCTAAGATTCTATGATCTCCATTTCGACCTTGAGGGCACATCAGACATTTTTCTCATAGTTGTCGAAGTCACAGATTGTGAGTGCTTTCCGCAGGCTAGGTTTTAGGCCACCAAAGAAGCGGTCAACCTTGAGTTCGAGGGTAACGACAAAGCCAAAAGTGTATCATGCAAGTCGTGTGAAGTTTTCCTTGTACACTCCAACATATTCATCATCTTTTTTTCTTAAGGGAAAGGAAGTACCTTTCCATCTTAAGCCAGAGGGTGCGCGAAAAATATTTATCAAAAAAATCTTCCAGAAATCCTTCCATTCCAACGCCTCGATCTCCTCCTCAGGCTTCGTATTTTTGATCAACGTCCACCATTGATCAGCTTCACCCTCCATACGATAATCAGCCAGTAGAACCTTCTCTTGTTCAGAACATTTAGGGATGGAGAAGATCTTTTTAATGGAGTTGATCCATTGTTTAGCGATTGAGGGATTAGAGATCTATTAAAAGTAGGAGTCCTTTGTCTCATGAAGCTCTCAATAGCGACTTGTTCTTTCTTAGGGGGGTTGAACATTCCTCTTGACCCATTTTTCTATTCAAATCTTGAGTTATCTGAGATATAAGTGTGACAAAGTTCATGATTCACGCTCCCATTGGACTGGGCATCTCATTAGTACAGTCATCACATTGATCTTCACATCGGTTGTTAGCCTGAGCCCTCCTATTATCGGCCATTGGCTGGAATAAAAGGAAAGTTAGGGGTAACACATAAAGGTTAGTACAAGGAAAAAACTGATGACTTATAAATAACTCTTATTTCCTTAACATATGAATCTACTGGCTTCAGCCTATGTTATCCATGATCTACTTTCTAACATATATTATTAGGGCATTTTTTGTCCCTTAATAATGGTTCATACTAAGATTTTGAATTTACCAAAGCATATCCCCCGAGAGTGTTGTAACCTAGAGTGCAACAAGGCCCGTTGTTGTGCACCATTTCCTATTTGAGTCTATCCCGAAGTGGTGTGTTTGGGTTTTACCCCTAGGATACATCTGTGCCAGAGCCGCCTCTATCTGCTCGTATCCAGACAGGGATGTATTTGCTTGATAAACCACTTACTCAATACCCAAAAAAACTTAGGGATGTTTTTATTATAGTTAGTCTTGTCTCTAAGGCTTTACCAGAGTTTTTTAATCCTAATCCCAAAAATAACTAAACCTATCCTCTGATACCAACTATAACAACCCTGCCTTTTATTTCAAACTTAAACTTGATTTATTACATAAAACCTTCAATTGATACAACATGGAAGATTGAGAGGTCTAGTGTCTTTGGGGATTAGGAACATTAAATAAAAACTTATAACATGAAATACAAAATCTTTATTGAAAACTTCCTTTACATGAACACTACATTCTCTCGTACTTAGCATTTCATGGGATAACCTGAGGACATGCATAAGAAAAGGGCGAGCTATAAAGACCAGTAAGGGAATAATCATGGAATAACATGAGGAATACAATACATTTTAGAAAATAGACATATTAATAGATCACAAGAGAAGCATAAACATAAATTCATGATAAAGCATGATAACCATAACATGGAAATGTGGCAACAACACTTAATATGGAATTAGCATGAGCCAAGGCTCATTGCACATGGAGCATGAGTAAATCCTCATCGCACATAAAACATGAGTAAAACCTCGTTGCACTTGAATTAGCATGAGTCAACACCCATTGAACATGACATATCATGATAATATACTTTACCCAAAACATTAGAGTGCTATGAGGGCGCACCCTTCTTAAACATTTCATTTCATGCATAAGTGTGCCACATGGATCATATAACATGGATTCATAAAACATAATCATTTATTCCACGATAAAGGAATGTGGAATTAATACATGAAACCTTATAATCAATAAGTAAATGTGCATAAAGGTGAATACCCTTGATAGAGAAATGAGCATGGTATTCACTATTCAATGACATTGGCTTAGAAAATTGGTGCAATTTCGGCAGTGTAACGACATAACGTAAGAATTCATAAAAATGGTTGATGAGAGAGAAAGGGGTGTCTCATCATATTTACATGAAATGGATAGTAAGGGGGTCATATAGATACATGTCCCAAAATTTGTAATGGAATATATATTCATGATACAAAATAATTGCTTGAATGTAAATGAGGAGATAGAAATTCCTTTCGGAATTTCGACATAGTAACGGGTGTACATTGGAGGCATTTAATGAGAGAGAAAGAGGTCTACCATCATTCAAACATAAAGAGGAAAGTATGGGAGAGGTGAAAAACCATACCCCAACATTTATAATTGAAATTGAAAGGGCATAATGATAATCCCATGTTCTTAAAACTGAAAGGGCATAACAACATTAAGAAAATTGGACAAAAAATGAGAAAGGGAGAAAAACCCTTACTTGGAAGTGTGCTTCCAAAGGCTTGAGAGTTGCTTGAGAGAGGCTTCTTGGGAGCTTGGGGAACCTTGGGAGGATTATAGGGAGAGTAGGGCAGAGGTTGGATGAACTCCAAAGTCTTTGATTGAGGATAAAGTGGGATCTTGAGTGGGTTTATATAAGAAAGGTGAGAGAATTCTTTATTATTTAGGGTTGGGACACCTCACATTAAACTAATTCAAACCACAAACCAGCCCATGGTTTTTGCCCATGTTTTTTTCCAAAGGGGAGTAGAAAACAATATTTTATAAGGCCAAAGTCCAAACTTCTTAAAATAATGGGTTTGCTTATGAGGAGGTGAGTCACACTCCCAAAAAAAACAATTTAAAAAGACAAGATGTTTAATAAGCCTTGAAGGGTCCATTAATGCTTTGTAAAATAATTCAAACAAACCCAAAATCACATTATTTTAATGGTAAAACATATATTTGTTTAAAATAAGGCTTATAGTATTTTATTACATCACTATTGGGTCATTATGATGTCATAAAACACATTATATATTCAAACGGTATTTAATTTTTACCCAAAAATTTGACTCTCAGAAAATTATGAAAAATTCACCATTTGATAATTTCGATGTCCTGATTCCAGAAATAATATTAATTTTATCTAAATAATTTTCTAAATATGTTAATTTTCACTTTTAAAATAAAAATCGGCATTTATCGAAAATTCATGGGTTTTGACAAAAATTGCTTTCAAACCTTAATAAAAATTACAATTGCATTCATAAAATTATACGATCATTTATATTTAGTAAAAATTAATTTAATAATAATAATAATATTTTATTAAAAGTATTATTTAATAAAAAAATCCATTAATTTATCAAAAAATATTTCTTAGTTGAATATTAACTAAAAACACTATTTGAGCTTTAAAAACTATTTACAAGGTAAAACAAATAACATGAAAATATATTCATTATTATATAAAAATAATGTACATAACCATAGTTCTAAGGTCTTGTTACATAACCCCTTATAACACCCGCATAAGACCGAAGAGTAAGGTGTGCGATGGTGACAAACTCTTGGGGTGGCTCGGATAACATTGCTCGGGTGGTAATCTCTATCAACTTCCACTTCTCTCGTAGGCGATCCCGCTCGAGCTTAACCTGTTGAAGCTCATCTTGGGCTTGGTCAAGAGATAATCCCAATGACACCACCTCTTTTTCAAGTTTTGACAAATGGACTTCGTATGGGGCACATCTACTGGATGAGGCCATCGCTTTGTCTGAGTAAATTGGATTCGTTAAAGCCCTATATTTATACTAATCATGTGATCACTGTTCAATGACTATATAAGAAACGATCACTATTATTAACATAAAACCAAATAAGTTGACATTTTATATATACATATTTCCATTAATGAATGTTTGGGTCGTTACATTTGATATTGGTGCTCTTTTTCTTTGTGGTCCCTCGAAAGGAATTTCATCCCATGTTAGAAAATATTAAAAATGAAATAAATTTAAAATTAATTATAATATATATATATATATATATATATTGACAAGAAGGACAAATAACATTAATGAAGAAGATCAACCGATGTACAAATGCAAAGCCATGAAGGGAAATTGTCCAGCCAGAGCTGGTTGACATCGAAGGGGCCTGAGGCCGCCAGCTGATGGGCCGCATTGTTTACTTCCCTTTTGGTAAAGGAGAATGAGCATCGTGAAAATCCTTGGCGAAGCAAGAAAATTCTCCTGATGATGAAGCCAAATGAATGGTGTTCTCCATCGTTGTGGTTAATAGCATTGATAACGGTGAGGCAGTCAGACTCGATGATGATATCAACCCATCCACGTTCCACAGCGAGCATCATACCTTCCAGGATGGAAGAGGCCTCAGCAATAGTAGGTTCCTATAAGTCATGATGTGATTCATGTTTTGCAGCAATGATTTTCCCCAGGTGATTTCTGGCCAAGAGACCGAGAGAAACAAGCCCATCCTTGGGGAGAGACGCGTCCACGTTAAGGTTAAGAATCCCTTTCAGTGGGGGATTATAATGAGGGGGACAGGAGGGGGTTGCACCTAGAAAAAAGTGTACTTTGTGGTCCTTTCATCCCTCAATCCATGATATGGACCGTTCAATCCAGAATTCGGGAGGTTTATGAACGTGGTTAAAGACAACATCGTTACGCCGGACCCAAATGATCCATGCCAGGGTGCAGAGTGAACCTGTGTTGTTCGATGAGAGAGAAAATCACCAATGCATCAGAAGATTGGGGAGGTCACATACAATGTCAAGTGAAGCATCAGAATCCAGGCCCCATTTATTCCAAATGTCCTTATCTTCTAGGCAGTGAATGATAGCGTGCAAAGGAGTTTCTGGAATATTTGGGCAAAAGGGGAAGGACTCAACACTGGCCATATGTCAGTAAATGAGAAGGCTCATGGTAGGGAGGGTGCCCGTGCACACCTGCCACCAAAATTGGAAAATTTTTGGGGGGAAATTGAGCTTCCAAAGCGATTTCCAAGGTCCCTCTTCCCAGTTGCCAGAGTGGTTTCCAAGAGCAAGTCTGTAACCAGATCTTACCGTGTAGTCGCCCGAAATGTCATTGGTCTAGAAAAGATGGTCGGGGCCTGTATCTAGGACCTAGGGGATGCTCAGGATAATTATTTGGTCTCTTTCATTAAACCATTCATGTATCTTTTCCAGACACCACCCCGGTCCCTGGTCTGAAAGGAGGTAGCTGACTGTGGCGTCTTCAAGACCCGGTTGGGCAGGGGATGTAGCCCACATACCATCCTTATCAATTAGTCAGGGATCAGTCCAGATGTTGACAGATGATCCATTCCCAATCCTCCAGCCCAACCCTTTTTCCAGGAGCTTTCGGTCCCCCCAAATGCTTTTCCAGAGGAAGCTAGGACTGGGGCCAAGAGAGGAAACATGGAAGTCCGTGTGGGGGAAGTACTTAGCTCGGATAACCCTTGCACAGAGAGATGATGGACGGTTAATAAGGATCCATCCTTTCTTTTCCAACAGTACGTCATTGAAGAGGAGCAGATTCCGGAATCCCATCCCTCCCTCCGACTTGGGTTTGCAGAGCATATCCTAGGCCATCCAGTGGGGTCTATTCCTTCCATCATTTTCCCCCCACCAGAAGTTGGCAGTACGTGCCTGGATCTTATTAATGATGGTCACCAGGAGCTTAAACAGGGACATAAAATAGCTAGGGATAGATTGGATGACTACTTTAATGAGGATTTCTTTGCCCGATTTGGAGATTCTTTTTGGGGTTTAGCCTTGAATTTTTTTCTCAATCCTATCCACCAGAGATGCAAAGATTTCTTTTTTGGACTAACCAATCACCGTGGGTAGTCCGAGATACTTCTGGTGTTTATAGACCATATAGATGCCTGCTGATGCACAACGTTCATCTCTCTTGGAAAGAGGCACCCCTGCACTGAAGGAGATTTCTAATTTTCTGTGGTTGATAGACTATCCAGATGCCCTATCATACTACTGGATTGCATGGCTAATCACCTGGAATTCATTTATGGTTGCTCTGTAGAAAAGGAGGCAGTCGTCGGTAAAGAAAAGATGCGACACTGGTGGGCTTACACGGTAGACCTTTTCCCCATGAATATAATTAGAGGATGCAACCCTAGAAATAAGGTTAGTAAAAACATCATCCACTAAGATGAAGAGAAAAGGGGAGAGGGGGTCTCCCTATCGCAGGTCTCGGGTAGGGGCGAATCCTCGGGTGAGTTCCCCATTGACCTTTATTCTGAAGGAGACGGTCGATATGCATTGCATGATTATATCTATCCATTTAGTACAAAACCCAATTTTCAGCATCACGACTCTAAGAAAATGCCACTCTACTTTATCATAAGCTTTGTTTATATCCAGTTTCTAGGCTATGATTCCTCTTTTTGCAGTAGAGTGTGTTTTCATAGAGTGGAACACTTCATGGGCCACAATTGCATTATCAGTGATCAGTCTCTTGGCCATGAAGGCGCTCTGGTTTTCAGAGATAATATCAGGAAGCCAAAGGCACAGCTGATTGACAAGGATCTTTGAGAAGATCTTATAGGAGACATTGCAGAGGCTGATAGGTCTAAAATCAGGGATCGCCAGAGGTTTCTTAATTTTTGGAATGAGGACGAGGACCGTTTCATTGATGGCATAAATGCCAGTACTCCCCTCCCAAATATTTTTTTATCATTTTGCAGATGTCGAGACCGGGGCCTTAGTGGGGTGGATATGGTTCAGAGATAGGCGTATCTCTTCATTCGTCACATCTTTGGTAAGTTTCCTATTGATCTCATCAGTGATCACAGGTCTGATGCATTCTTCCACCTCAGCAGACAAGAAAGGAGTTCCTATAGAGAAAAGGTTATGAAAGTAGCATGTCAACACATTGTGAATTCTGATGGTGTCAGGGACTTTGCTTCCATCAGGTTGTGAGATACACATGATAGAGTTTTTCTGGCGTCTATCTGAAGCTTTTTTTGTGAAAATACCTTGTATTAGCATCCCCTTCTTTAATGTGGATGTCTCACGCCCGCATAGACAAGAAAAATTCCTTAACACACAGGGCCATGTCCAAATCTCTTTGGGTGGCTCCAATCTTGGAGAGAATGAAATTGGATGGGGGTAGCCTGAGTAGGTTGTGCAGTTTCTTTTCAAGGGCATCACAATGCCTGTCAAGGTGGTGGAATTTTTTGTTTCTCCAAGATCTCAGATCGGATGCTACCTGTTGGAGATTGTGGCCAAAATCTTCGTGGGAACTCTTCCAGCTTGATCGGACCACCTCTTCGCATTCCTGGTCTTTTGACTAGAAGCTCTAAAATCTTAAGGGTCTGCTGGAATGCCTGTTACGATCACCTTGAGTGCAGTCAATGAAAATTGAGCAGTGGTCCGAACAGTTGAGCGTCATGTGGCTAGTGTGGAACATTCTTAAGAGATTAATCCAATCAGTTGAGCCCAAAAATCTATCAAGATGCTCAGCGATGCGGGTGCCATCCGTATTACCTCAGAACCATGTGAAGGGATTACCCGTGTATCCCAGATCGATCAGGTCTGCCCTAGAGACCGTGTCTTTGAAATTAGACATCGGCGCATAGGGTCGGGCAGTTCCACCCCGCTTTTCCTTATGGAACATAATCTCATTGAAGTCTCCTATGAAGTGAATAGGGATCATAAGATAATGACGTAGCTTTCATAGAAGATCCCAAGATTTCCCCTTCTCATTCTGGGACGGCCAGCCATAGAATCACACAAATGTCCAAGGCGGGGTATGATATGCCTGAATGGATACCGCCACATGGTGCGAGGAGAAGGACAAAATCTTGACGTTGATGTTTTCCTTCCATAGGAGACAGAGTCCCCCATAATAACCTTGTCTGGGAACCAGGAGGCAGCCTTGGAAGCCGCATTTCAAAGCAATGCCAGTGGTGTCCTTGTTTTCTAGTATGGTTTCAGACAAGAAAACCATATCGGGGTGACTTTGGGCTCAATTGCACTGGAGCATGCGGACCGTTCGTGGGTTGCCAAGCCCACGACAGTTCCAGCATAAGACAATCATTGGTCTAGGCAGGGCTGGGTCTCACCTGCCTCCACCTTTGAGATCTTTGGACATGAATTTCCACCCATCGTTTTCCATCTTTTTGGGGAGTTCCCTATTGCCTGGCTCATTTCAGTTCATCTTTTCAGTTCTCCACGTTTAGGGTCTTCCAGTGTATCGTCTCTTTCCTCACGCTTCACCCTTTTCCAGGTTTGACGGGTGATTGGTCCAGGTGGTGGAGTTCATGTCATACCTTATTCACCCTATGGTAGAATGTCTGACATGGTCCTTTCAGGATCAGGGTCGGGGTTGGGTGGTTCAAAGTGCATCTGCTTTGGCTTCAGGATTTTTTCTGGTGGGTCTTCTGGTGTCGTCACCGGTTCTGAAGATGTTGGGACAGTTCCCTTCAAGGAGTTAGGATATATGTCAGTTTCCCTATGAGTGGTGGGGCCCTCTTTAAGAATTTTTGGTGGTCCAAGCATGAGGACTTTTTCCTGTAAAGTTTCCTCCCGTCTTGTATGGGCCCGTGTGAGACAATCACGGTCTTTTGTTTCTCCGTCTCAGGGATGAAGGCATATCTAGTCGATTTGTCTTGGATCCATGGGATATATTGAAGGATGAGAATGCCTAAATCATTCCTTTGCTTTGATACACATGCTCTTTCCAGATGGCCGAGACATCCACAAAAGAAACAGAAGATTGGGAGTTTCTCGAACTCAAATGATATCCAGGTGTTGGTGTCCTTGAATTTCAAAAACATGACCCTCATCAGTGGACCTGACACTTCTATTTCGGCCTTAATTAGAACCTTGGGCCCCCATTGGATAGGGTCTGAGCAGTCCCAATCAAGGAACTGGCCAATGCTGTCCCGGATTTCTCACATAACTCGTTCTGTTCGTGCGTGAAAGGGGATTCCTTTGATATGAATCTAGAAGGAGGACCGAGTGATATTAATGTGCTGTATATCGTCCCCCCTTTTTATTCTTCCATGAGGAGGAGTTGATTTTCGTAGGACCACAGTCTACCTCACAGGATTTTATCTTTATTTCTCTCGTTGAAGAATTCAAAAACCATGCGGTTGTTTCCCGCTTCCCAAATAGCTATGCCAGCTTCTAGTTTCCAGAGGTTTTGGAGGGTGTTTTTGAGGCCCCCCTGATTAACTGAGATATTCTCAATGAACTTTCCAACCAATAGAAGAGACATATGTTTTTCCAATAGTGTATCTTCATTTTCCCGAGCCTCAATTGTTGCCTTCTCTCTATCCGTCAGGGACAACCTCTTCCATTGGTTCACTAAATCCGCCTCCATGGATCAGTGCGCGTGGGTGGGGAAAGATCTCAAAACAAAGCTCCCAGTGATCATCACTACTTGGGAAAACGAACGGTGGACAGGTTGCCTCAGAAGTCGAGCTTCACTGTAGTGCTAACCCTCAGAAGATCACATACAAGATTCACGGACCTTATCAAAACAGGGAAAGAACGAGGCCCGATCCAGTTCAAAGATACACTGTCCAGGCCCGGTCCAATCACAAGGCCCTTGGACCGGCACCCCCCTCTGTGGCCAGCGTCCGTGACCAGTCCTGCACAAGCAAAATGTTCACGAAGTGCCTTCACGGTCTGCGGTCAGGGCTACCGCGACCTCACTCACTCCCAGATTGAGCTCTCTGCGACACACTCCAGCGTTCACAGAATGACTCAATGCGGTGGGCTCTTTACGATCCTTCTTCATGGCTGGATCTTCATGACTGATTCTACACGAGTCAATCACAACACGGCAGATTCTTCGCGAACAATGAATCTTCGCGATGGCTTCTTCGTGAGAAAAACCCAACGCGGCGGATCTGGGGAAACGACCCAACGCGGCGGCTTCTTCGCGGTCAAATATCCTTCACCAACACAGCGGATTCTATGCGGACAAAGATTATTCACGGGCGGATTCTTCGCGAGACAAACCCAACGTGGCGGCTTCTTTGTGAACAAATATTCTTCACGTTAGCTTCTTCGCTAGGAAACCCAACGCGGCGGGACTGGGGATTCTTTGTGAACAATGATTCAATGCAGCGGCTTCTTCGTGAGATAAACCCAACGCGGCAGATCAGGAGGAGTTGGCTTCACGACCTGGAATCCCACCTCACCGCTAACCCGTGGGCGGTGCCTTTCACGGACCATGTAGACAACCGAAAACCACAAATCGCGGTTCTAGAAAATGACCAGTGTAGCACGAAAACCGAAAATCGTGAATCTGGGGAAACGACCTCCCAGAATGAAAATGGATCAGAAAATCGCCTCTGCGAACCCGAACCTCCAAGAGAGATCTTCGATAGTCAAGGTGATCGACACAGGAGTCGTCACTGGTTTTCAGATCCATGATGCAGCGTGAAAGGTCGTCGCTGAGACCTTCATCGTGAAACAGGAAGAACCTCATCCGTTCGCAAGATGCCAGAACCAAAGTCGTGGTTCTTCCCCTCTGAAGAAAAGGAGTCGAGGGCCGAGGTCAGACCTGGGCCAAGGAAATCAGGACCGGTAAACCCCTTATCCCAAGGGAGCCAGTTTTGGGAGTCGGAATCCATTGGGACTCAGGAGAGACCGAGATAGTGGGTCCATAAATCCATAAACATCTGTATTCTCATTCTCCTTACACATTGTGTAAATATACCTAATACAAAACAAATATAAGTATAAATTTTCAATAAATTAAATTTAGAGAAAGATTTATGTTAAAAATTACAGGGAAAATATTTCTAACATGTTGATTCCCAACATATCTCTAGTTAAAAGCTCCATGATATCATTTTTCAAAATCAGCACAGTCATTGCATGACCACAAACATCAGCTTCCATTGGAATCTCATAAACACTCATCAATAAATTTAAATATCTTGAAAATCAATCAAGACTACTAGAATATATATATGAAGTCCTAACTCTTTTTATTTGTTGTTGACTATACAATATTTCTTTACCTTTAAAATATTCCTGTAAAAAAATAGATAAATATATAAACTTTAAAAGGTTAAAACAAATTTAATAAAAAAATGAAATAAAAGATAAAATATACACATACCTCTATGGTAATATGCCACAGAAGTCTATATGGACAAACTAAAAAGTTGAATATATTTTTTCCAACTGTAGTCACCTCATCTGTAGGTACCAATACTCCAACCGATCTATCTATAATATCCTGTGCATTAACCCTATGATGCTCTATCTCTATCTGCTGATGATGAACAATATCTCCATTATAAAATATCATCCCATATGCAATAATATGATACTGATGATCATCTACATATAAATCACAGTAACTAGAAAGCCGTGGAGGAGGGGGTGTAGGAGTAGGATAGGGAGTGGGGTCTGCAGGTGGAGGTGGAGGAGAGGGAGCTACTGGAGGATGCGAAGGAGTGGGAGTTTCAGTCTGAAGTTGTCTTTGCATGTTTGAAAATATGGACTATACCAATGATCTGATCTTATCCTCCCTCATCACA
The DNA here is from genome assembly GCA_963277665.1 of Viscum album. Lineage (NCBI taxonomy): Eukaryota > Viridiplantae > Streptophyta > Magnoliopsida > Santalales > Viscaceae > Viscum > Viscum album. Next base: position 11,334 of record CAUJRU010003784.1, on the reverse strand, counting down.
TTAATATTTTGAACTTGATACTCCAAAGATTCTATTTTTTTTATAAAAACCCTCCATTGTAGAAGCTAAAGAGTGTGGAAACACCTTCCTCACCGATACACCACTGGGTATCCTCATACACAACCTGAGTGTTTGGGATTTCCCAATGCTGTAGAAAAAATATCCCACCTACCCTTAGCTACAAATACCCCTATTGTAACACCCCCAAGATTTCATAATATGTTATTTCTTCAAAGTAATTCAATAACTTGCACTACACGCAACATCGGGTTCGAGCGCACCACAAGATTACCAAACTAGCTGTTCAAAAGAGGTTATGAATAGTATTAACTAAATATTGAACTATATATAATATTTATAATTTTAGAATCCATATTATGAGTTTCTTATACATAATGTAAGAACAAATTCATTTTTTCAGATAAAAGAAGTATTTATTTCAAAAAATGCACTTTTACCTCCTTTTAATGATGAACCCTTTTTAAATCCAATATTTGAAACTTTTATATATTATATTTGACAAAATAAACTTCTTCTTTAGAATCACGACATAATAATTTAGTTTCAATAAATTTTTGGTGCTTTTCTGATAACTTTCATATTTGGGTGAATAGTGAAAAATACTATATTTTAACTGAAAATAATTTTTTTTAATCAAAATAATTTATAGTGTTAAATTATAAATTTTAATGGTTTGAAAGTATAAATAGATCATATTTTTACCATTTAATCCAATTCTGTTCATTTCAAGTAATTTCACTTTGAGAGTGGACATAAACAAGTGTCGATCTTTTGATAGATATTGTTTCTTAAAAACACGCTTTTTGATTTTGAAAGTGGGAATTAATTTTAAATTAATTTCTTCCACTTCTATGTTTTGAATTTAGAAAAATGGATTCCATATTTATAATCATGAGGTACAAATTGTGTAAATATGTAACTTTTATTTTTAGACATTTGGAATAATTACTTCGGTAAATATTTTATTTACCATGGTTAAAGGGTAAATCCGGTAAATAAGGGTAAAAAAACAATATTATAATAATATTAAATTACCCTAAAACATGTTCTAACCCTATTGGTTGATACATGTCCAACCATGGGCATATTTGGGTCGATTTGGGGACCCCATGGAGCCACTTGTAAGTGATAATGACACTTTATGTTAATTAAGTTAAAGTAAATACAAAAATGACATAAACATATATCTTTTAGAAATTTTTTTTTACATAGGGTGATATATGTTATATTTTAGAATATAAATATTCATTAGAAATATAAAAATATTTCCTACATAATGGTATTTTATTTATAATTTTTAGACATTTAATAATTAATTTTTTTTTTGACACAATAATGATGCAGTATTTTCCTTATTAATGAAAGAATTAAATAATTGGTAATATAAATGTTAAAATAAATATAATTTCAATGTTTAGATGACATAAAAAATTTTTATTGGTTAATATGACATGTTAGTATTACTTAAATGAATTTGGTTCGAATTAATAAAGTTTTTAAGACTTAAAAAAAAAATCAATTATTAAATAGTGTCAAAATTGACACAAAGGAGTTTTTAAAACAAATATTATATTATTAATTGATATTCTATTCCTAAAAATATAAGGTTCAGAAAAAGTACTTATATAATGATAGGTGTATCATTAATGGACCACTTGGGGGTCTCTTGGAAGTATATAGTAAGTTTATTAACTATATAATATAAAAATACAAAGAGACATGGTAAATGTCAAACTATTTAACTAAGAGTTAAATCGAAAAGATAAGGTTAATATGGTGACGTAAACCTGTCTAAAACAAATTGGTTGAGATATTTTCAACCTATTACCACCTTAAAATTTAAATAATCCACTTTGGAGCCATTATAAACCGAATATGAATTTATTATAAAATAATATTTCTAGATTTTCCAAAGGTGCCCCTCACCCCTCTTATAAAAGGGAACTCCCCCTTATCTCTAATTCACACCTTCAAATCCTTTTGGATCGGCCAAACGCTGCCCCAATATCCTTCCAACGGTCACCCCTTAATCCTAGAGGCCTTACTTTATTCAGAAAGCCAACTTAAGGAGCCCTTTTGATCAAATCAAAAGGAAGAACCCGAAGAAGAGGTAATAATTTCACCACCCTCTTTCAAGTTCTCTTATTCTTCCACTTACTCATTCTTTGTTGTTTCCATTATAAAATAATAACTCCAATATATTCTATATACTGTGATGCTATTATAAATATGGCACAACTATATTCATTATTCTACCCATCTTATGAATGATTTTGTCACCATGCGTGCGTACGTATGGCTTACCGTCTCCACACCGTGGTGTAATTTGTTATTCAACACTATGTTGTTTGGATGGATATAACGATGAGTAATATGTATATAAATAATGAAAATAACATTCTAATTTCTCTGTAAAATTAATATACCATCCAATTCCACACCTTTAAGGAAATTATATTGTCGCTCGTGCGTACGTACGGATTACCGTCTCCACGACGCGATGAGATTCATTTCCACCATCACCATTCATAAATGATTATAAAAATATATATTACTAATAAGTATGTAATATATGACATAATAATGCTACTGGATATATATATATATATATATATGTGTGTGTGTGTGTGTAATTACATATATCTTATTCACATAGTTCCGTTCAATATGATATGAAAATAGAAACAGCGTTTATCCTTACATACGGACTACCATCTCCATAAACGGTGTTTTTAATTTCATATATATGTCTATTATACATATTTATATTCTAAATACATATGATATATAAATCATGTTTTATATTCTGGAAGTATTTAAATCTTGGTCTATGTGATACAATCAAGAGTAACAAGTTAAAACACGTACGATAAAAAAAGCGATTATTACCCGAAATGTTAATTTAACATGGAAATTATTATTAAATGGGTATAATAAAGTTATTAATTAATAATGTATGATATAATAAATAATAATATGGTTTTGGTATAATTTAATAACATACTAGGATCTTCATACAATAGGTTAAACGTACCCCCGACTAAAGGAAAGTGCAAGGTAAGAGGTTTTCATCTCACTCCTTATTCCCATGAGATTCATGTCATATTGCCACTATTACCTTTTGTGTGGTGTATGTACAACCCATAATTGTATTATTTGTGTAATACGCTTTAATTTATGTGTATTTACATATTCATTGTATGATACTTCTTTCATAGGGTTTTTGTTTCGTAAGTTACCAAATTAGTAAGGGTTTATTTCACAATCTCTTCATTATTCGAGGTTGTTTATACGTAATTATCTACTGGGACCTCTTTATCATCCACATCCGTGTTTCTTAAAAATGTATTTCAAATCATTCTTACTATTTTACAGACTATTGGTTAAAGTCATTTATACCCTTTTTTGACTTTTTATAAGATGTTTATAAAGGAATCTTTCCATAATTTTCCAAACAAGGTCCTTTTTTAACCTTTTCAACAAAATTAAGGTAAGAATGTCTTTTTTTTAATTATACAGTGGGTGCAGCTATTTTCCACTGTTATAAAATTGTCGAAGCTTCCCTTAGAAGATTATAAGAAATTTTCAAAGTAAATTTTTCCTTTTATAATTATCTGACTTTTAAATGATTTAAAAAAAGAGATATTTCTCTCAAATAGTTTTGTTTTCATCTATGTCAACATCTTTTGATGGATTTTAAGCTTATTTGAAGTTGATTTATTATGATACAAAGCTTCCATATTGTATTGAAGGTTTTGTGACATGTTTGATTGTGGATGTGTTATTTTTATACCATTCATGGTTTATGGAGAAAGTATTGACATTTCATATGCTAGTTTTAATACGAATGTTTATGTTATGTTCAAACCTGTTCATATGAGGAATGCATTGAACTTAATAAGTGGCGGGTTGAGCCCGCTATAGCTCCTCGATGCATCAATAGGTCTCATGAGACAAACTAGTGTCTTGGCACAAGGCCTTGACAAAATCTTATTTGTAGTCTTGGTACAAGGCCTTGACTATGTGGTTATGATAGTCTGGAATTATGCATTCCATCATTATAAAAGTGGTTATTGATATTTCATGTGATTATTCGACTAGTAGAATATCCATGTGAATAAGTAAATGGAATTTTTTCATTTTATTTTTTCCATATTGTGCTGAAGTTCAAGTTTTAGTTATACATTGCCTTAAATGTTTATGCTTATTTTTGGAAGTTTCCACTATATTGTTATCCTTACCGAGCATCTGAGCTCACCCATTTCTATGTTTTATTTTTCCGAGTATGTGAAGAAGTATTTTATGAATGACCTGTAGGGATAGTATGAGGGGATATGAGTGTGGTCTATGGAGACAAGATGTTGTTGTAGTTTTTCACTTTATGATGTAATGTAAACTTTATGAATGTATCTAGTGATTCCAAGGATACTAAACTAACTGGTCTTTCGAGACTTGATATTTTGTGATCATGCCAATGTTATGTAATAATGCACCGACTCTAGGTAACTAGGGTTGGGGATTTATAGTTTTTATCAAAGGAAGTTTAGTAAAAACCTTGGAAGTTAGATTTAGATAAACTCTGATTAGAGCACATAGACCTAAGATGGACTTTGAGGATTAGTATAGAAGAACTTCCTAGAATTTTGGTATTGTAGAGATTTTGTGAGTTTTCTGAGCAATACAACCCTATCTGGATAAAAGTAGGTAGAGGTAGATTTGGCACAAATATACCTAGGAGTAAAACCCAAAAACACCGCTTTGAGCTAGACTCAAATGGGAACTGGTGCACGACAATGGGCCTTTTTGTACTCTTGGTTACGACACTCCCGGGGGATATGCTTAGGATAATTCTAATTTTCTTTACAAATCATTATGTAGGGTTTATGAGTATATACTTACTCAATGAAAACATCTTTATGATTATGGATTATATCCATAAACCGTTCAATTTACGTTAGGTATTTTACAAGTTTGGAATTATTAATTGCAATTCATAAACTGACCTAGTTTATGCCATTGTATAGAAATGGAACCCAGTAGAAGGAATGTGAACTCCAACAATATGTATGATCCAAAGAGTAAGAAGGATCATATCTTTCACGGTATTAATCTAACATTTATAAGGGAAATAGTCTCCCATGTATTCTCAACATATGAAGAAATAATATCATGTTTTAATAAGATAAGTAAATAATTCTCTGAGTCCTATGACTTTGAAGGGAAGCAAGAGAAGAAAAGGATGGAAGAGAGAAAAATGGATAAATGAAAGAGGGAAAAGAAGAATTTTCTCATATGTGATAACTGTGGGAAGAAACACCCTGAAACTTGCCTGAAGGGAATGAGAGTTTCTTATAAGTGTGGAGAAAAAGGACACCAAGTACGTGATTGAAAGGGTAAGAAAAAGGTTTCAAATGTATAATGCTTCATCTGCAAGGAGTTGGGACACTATGCAAACCAATGTAAAAATCATCAGAGTATTCCCCAAATGATGCTATTGGATAATAATCAAGTTATGATACTACCACAGATGAGGAGGAATGATTAGATTTCTTATGTTATTATTAAATAATTATGTCATTTGAGTGTTGTATCAACGATGTACTGGTTATAATAATTATGGATTATATAAGGATTGTATTTTAGTACTATTTCATTAAGGAATTGATATTGTGCGGAACCAAGAAATGTTAATCAATAGCAGGTTAAATTTTTGGAAAATATATGGTTTAGAGAAAGATAAACCATAATATGGTTCTGATACCGAGGTAGTGATTTTGGAATAATACATGATTGATTTGGATAAATTATATTGGATATTCTTGACTACCTTGAAACTGATTAATGATTTGTATATTTCATCATTGTTTGAGTTTACAACATTTTTGGACATAAGGAGTATATCAAGTATTCTATAAGGAATAAGGTATCATGAATGTAATCAATAAGGTTTTATGGTAATTCAGGACGTTACATTGTTTTAAAAGAATACATGATAAAGGCATTCACATGTTATTACGCGGAAAAAAGGATATTCATTGTGTTTACATTCCTTATAAATTTTGGATTGTGAGTTTGGACAAAATTATTTTGGATAATTAAAGTTTGAGATTATTTTTGGATTTCCATAAAAGGACAACCTAGAGGTTGGGCGGCAACCCATCGCGTCCGGCAAGGCCACGAGACTTGAACCCGCAACCGAAGGGCGACAAGGGTGTATCACCTACCACTGGCCCACGTAATGTCCTGGATTGAATAATATAGTTTTTTTAAAAGGTCTATTAGATGAATTATAAATTCATTTTTTTGTAACCTTATACAAATAGGATAAATAGAATATATTTTTTTAAGTTCTATTATCTTTTAGAGTGAAATATGAGTTTGTAGTAGGAATTAGTTAAAGGATGGAACTCTATTTTTCAAGTATATATTTTTCTTCTTCTCTTATTTTATGAAGAAATTAATTTTTAAACATTAGTGAAGGGATATTAAAACCAAAAATGTGTTATCCTAATACCTTATATTTTGTTGAACCGATGGTATTTTAAATCATCATAGATTGATGAATTTAAGGCCCTCAATTTTACACTTGTTTATGATTGATGACCTCAATCACTACCTATAAATATTTACGTTTTCCCTCCAATTATATGTCTCTAATTTTGACCAATTTTCTCCTAATCGAGATCATAATTTGGTGGTGCCCCTTTCATTTTCCTTTTCCACTTATTAAGACAAAATTTTATTAACCTAATATCCGATGTGGGTTTTCCCAAAAGGTATTTTATATTTTCAACCTTTTATTTTAGAAGAACAATTTCAAATTGAGAGGAATAAATTTACTGAATAAGGGAAGAATGTAACACCCCAAGATTTCATAGTATGTTATTTCTTCAAAGTAATTCAATAACTTGCACTACACGCAACACCGGGTTCGAGCGCACCACAAGATTACCAAACTAGCCATTCAAAAGCAGTTATGAATCGTATTAACTGAATATTGAACTATATATAATACTTATAATTTTAGAATCCATATTATGAGTTTCTTAGATATAATTTAAGAACAAATTCATTTTTTCAGATAAAAGAAGTATTTAATTCAAAAAATGCACTTTTACCTCCTTTTAATGATGAACCCTTTTTAAATACAATATTTGAAACTTTTATATATTATATTTGACAAAATAAACTTATTTTTTAGAATCATAACATAATAATTTAGTTTAAATAAATATTTGGTGCTTTTCTAATAACTTTCATATTTGGGTGAATAGTGAAAAATACTATATTTTAACTGAAAACAATTTTTTTTAATCAAAATAATTTATAGTGTTAAATTATAAATTTTAATGGTTTGGAAGTATAAATATATTATATTTTTACCATTTAATCCAATTATTTTCATTTTAAGTAACTTCACTTTGAGAGTGAACATAAACAAGTGTCAATCTTTTGATAGATATTGTTTCTTAAAAACACGCTTTTTGATTTTGACAGTGGGAATTAACTTCTGCCACTTCTGTGTTTTGAATTTAGAAAAATGGATTATATATTTAGAATTATGAGGTCCAAATTGTTTAAATAGGTAATTTTTATTTTTAGACATTTGGAATAATTACTTCGGTAAATATTTTATTTATCATGGTTAAAGGGTAAATCCGATAAATAAGGGTAAAAAAATAATATTATAATAATATTAAATTACTCTAAAACATGTCCTAACCCTATTGGTTGATACATGTCCGACCATGGGAATCTTTGGTTCTATTTTGGGACCCCATGGAGCTACTTGTAAGTGATAATGACACTTTATATTAATTAAGTTAAAGTAAATACAAAAATGACATAAGCATATATCTTTTAGAAAAACAATTTTTACATAGGGTTATATATGTTATATTTTCAACTATAAATATTAATTAGAAATATAAAAATATTTCCTACATAATTTTATTTTATTTATAATTTTTAGACATTGAATAATTAAATTTATTTATGACACAATAATGATGCAGTATTTTCCTTATTAATGAAAGAATCAAATAATTGGTATTATAAATGTTAAAATAAATATAATTTGAATGTTTAGATCACATAAAAAAATTTTATTGGTTAATATGACATGTTAGGATTAATTAAATGAATTTTTTTTGAATTAATAAAGTTTTTAAGACTTTAACAAAAATAAATTATTAAATAATGTCAAAATGGACATAAAGGAATGTTTAAAACAAATATTATATTATTAATTGATATTATATTCCTAAAAATCTAAGGTTCGGCCAAAGGACTTATATAATGATAGTTTTATCATTAATGGAACACTTGGGGGTATCTTGGAAGTATATTATAAGTTTATTAACTATATAATATTAAAATACAAAGAGACATGGTAAATGTCAAACTATTTAACTAAGAGTAAAATCAAAAAGATAAAGTTAATATAGTGACCCAAACCAGTCTAAAACATATTGTTTGAGTGGTTTTAGACCTATAACCACCTTAAAAATTAAATAATACACTTTGGAGCCATTATAAACCGAATATTAATTTATTATAAAATAATATTTCTACCTTTTCCAAAGGTGCCCCTCACCCCTCTTATAAAAGGGCACTCCCCCTTCTCTCTAATTCACACCTTCAAAGACTTTTGGATCAGCCAAACTCTACCCAAATATCCTCCCAACTGACCCCCTTAATCCTGGAGGTATTCCTTTAGTCAAAAATCCAACTTAAGGATCCCTTTTGATCAAATCAAAAGAAAGAACCCGGACAAGAGGTAATGATTTCACCACCCTCTTTCAAGTTCTCTTTTTCTTCCACTTACTCTTTCTTTGTTGTTTCCATTATAAAATAATAACTCCAGTATATTCTATATACTATTATGTTATTATAAATATGGCACAACTATATTCATTATTCTACCTATCTTATGAATGATAATGTCACCATACGTGCATACGTACGGCTTACCGCCTCCACGTCGTGGTGTAATTTGTTATTCAACACTATGTTGTTTGGATGGATATAATGATGAGTAATATGTATATAAATAATGAAAATAACATGCTAATTTCTCTGTAAAATTAATATACCATCCAATTCCACACCTTTAAGGAAATGATATTGTCGCTCATGCGTACGTACGGATTACCGTCTCCACGACGCGATGAGATTCATTTCCACGATCACTATTCATCGACGATTATAAAAATATATATTACTAATAAGTATGTAATATATGAAATAATAATGATAATATATATATATATATATATATATTTACTTACATATATCTTATTCACTTAGTTCCGTTCAATATGATATGAAAACGGAAACAACGTTTATGCATACGTACGAACTACCGTCTCCAGAAACAATGTTTTTCATTTCATATATATATATATACATGTATATATATCTTATACATATTTATATTCTAAATTAATATGATATATAAATTATGTTTTATATTATGGAAGTATTTAAATCTTGTTCTATGTGATACAATCAGGAGTAACAAGTTAAAACACATACGATAAAGAAAGCGATTATTACCCGAAATGTTAATTTAACATGGAAATTATTATTAAATGGGTATCATAAAGCCATTAATGAATCATGTATGATATAATAAATACTAATATGGTTCTGGTATACTTTAATAACATACTACTATCTTCATACAGGAGGTTAAACGTACCCTCGACTAAAGGAAAGTGCAAGGTAAGGGGTTTTCATCTCACTCCTTATTCCCGTGTGATTCATGCCATATTGCCACTATTACCTTTTATGTGGTGTATGTACTGCCCATAATTGTATTATTTGTGTAATAAATTTAATTTATGTGTATTTACATATTCATTGTATGATATTTCTTTCATAGGCTGTATTTTTCGTAAGTTACCAAATTGGTAAGGGTTTATTTCACAATTTCTTCATTATCCGAGGTTGTTTATACGTAATTATATAATGGGACCTATTTATCATCCACATCCGTGTTTCTTAAAAATGTATTTCAAATAATTCTTACTATTTTATAGACTTTGGGTTAAAGTCATTTATACCCTTGTTTGACTTTTTATAAGATGTTTATAAAGGATTATTTCTGTCGTTTTCCAAACAAGGTCCTTTTTAACCTTTTCAACAAAATTAAGGTAAGAATGTATTTTTTAAATTATACGGTGGGTGCGACTATTTTCCGCCATTATAAAATCATCGAAGCTTTCCTTAAAAGCTTATAAAAATATTTTCAACGTAAATGTTTCCTTTTATAATTATGTGACTTTTAAATGATTAAAAAAAAGAGATATTTCTCTCAAGTAGTTTTGTTTTCATCTATGTCAACATCTTTTGATGGATTTTAAGCTTATTTGAAGTTGATTTATTATGATACAAAACATCCATATTGTATTGAAGGTTTTGTGATATGTTTTACTATGGATGTGTTATTTTTATACCATTCATGGTTTATGGAGAAAGTATTGACATTTTGTATGCTAGTTTTAATACGAATGTTTATGTTAGGTTTAAACCTGTTCATATGAGGAATGCATTGAACTTAATAAGTGATGTGTGGAGCCCTCTATAGCTCCGTGATGCATCGATAGGTCTCATGAGACAAACTAGTGTCTTGGAACAAGGACTTGACAAAATCTTATTTTTAGTCTTGGCACAAGGCCTTGACTATGTGGTTATGATAGTCTGGAATTATGCATTCCATCATTATGAAAGTGGTTATTGATATTGCATGTGATTATTCGACTAGTAGAATATCCATGTGAATAAGTAAATGGAATTATTTCATTTTATTTTTTCCATATTGTGCTTAAGTTCAAGTTTTAAAGTCTTTTTTTTAGTTATACATTGCCTTAAACGTTTATACTTATTTATGAAAGTTTCCACTATATTGTTATCCTTACTAAGCATCTGAGCTCACCCCTTTCTATGTTTTATTTTTCCCAGGATGTGAAGAAGTATTTTATGAATTACCTATAGGGATAGTATGAGAGGATATGAGTGTGGCCTATGGGGAAAAGATTTTGTTTTAGTTTTTCACTTTATGATGTAATGTAAACTTTATGAATGTATCTAGTGATTCCAAGGCTACTAAACTAATTGGTATTTCGAGACTTGATCTTTTGTGATCATGTCAATGTTATGTAATAATGCACAGACTCTGGGTAATTGGGGTCGGGGCGTTATACCTATGTTATCTTCTCCCCATGAGAATCCTGTATGAATTATTTGAAAAATTTTGTAATGGTTCAAAATATATAAAGAATTGAATTAACTTAGATAAATAAATAAATC
>CAUJRU010003783.1:0-32936 GCA_963277665.1 Viscum album | reverse complement strand
CTGATTTGATTGTAGGGTTTTTGTTTTAAGGTTTATCATTTAGAATTTTGAAATTAGTTTATAGGGAATATGTTTTTGGGTTTAGGGTTCAGATTTTTGGACTTAGATTTTAGGGATCAGGGTTTCAGATATAGGGGTTTGGGGCTAGGTTTTAGGATTTTTTTAGGATTCACGGTTTAGGTTTATGATTTCGATGTAGGGTTTATTTTTTAAGGTTTGGGGTTTAGGATTTTGAAATTATTGTATAGGGAATATGTGTTTGGGCTTAACGTTCAGCTTTTAGGTTATAGAGTTTCAGGATTTGGGTTTCAGATATAGGGTATTGGGGCTAGGTTTCAGGATTTTTTTTTTAGGATTTCGGGTTTAGGTTTACGATTTTAATGTCGGGATTAGTTTTTAAGGTTTAGGGTTTAGGATTTTGAAATTAGGGTATAGGGAATATGTTTTTAGGTTTAGGGTTTAGCTTTTAGGTTTTAGAGTTTAGGGATCATGGTTTCATATATAGGGTTTTCGGGCTAGGTTTTAGGATATTTTTGTTTAGGATTCTGGGTTTAGGTTTATGATTTTAATGTAGGGTTTATATTTTAAGGTTTAGGGTTTATGATTTTGAAATTAAGGTATAAGGAATATTTTTTTGGGTTTCAGGTTCAGATTTTAGGATTTAGAGTTTAGGGATCAGGGTTTTGGATATCGGGTTTTGGAGCTAGGTTTTAGGATTTTTTTTGTTTAGGATTCAGGGTTTAGGTTTATGATTCTAATGTAGGGTTTAGGTTTAAAGGTTTAGAATTTAGGATTTTGAAATTCGTGTATAGGGAATCGGATTTTTTTTTGGTTCAGCTTTTAGGTTTTAGATTTTAGGGATCAGGGTTTGGGATATTGGGTTTTGGGGTTAGGTTTTATAATTTTTTTTGTTTAGGATTATTAAATTTGGGTATAGGGAATATTTTTTTGGGTTTGTGTGTCAACTTTTAGGTTTTAGAGTTTAGTGTTCAGGGTTTCGGATATAGGGTTTTGGGGATAGGTTTTTGGATTTTTTTTTTGTTTAGGATTCGGGGTTTAAGTTTATGATTTTAATATAGGGTTTGGTTTTAAGGTTTAGATATTAGGATTTTGAAATTATGGTATTGGGAATCTATTTTTGGGTTATGTTTCAGCTTTTATGTTTTAGAGTTTAGTGATTAGGTTTTCGGATATAGGGTTTTGGGGCTAGGTTTTAGGATTTTTTTTTGTTTAGGATTCAGGGTTTTGGTTTATGATTTTAATTTAGTTTTTAGGTTTTAAGTTTTAGGGTTTAGGATTTTAAAATTAGGGTATATGGAATATGTTTTTTTGTTTAGGGTTCAGCTTTTATGTTTTAGAGTTTAGGGATCAGGGTTTCACATATAGGGTTTTGGGGATAGGTTTTAGGATTTTTTTTTGTTTAGAATTCAGGGTTTAGGTTTATGATTTTAATTTACGGTTTAGTTTTTATGTTTTTTGGTTCAGTATTTTGAAATTAGGGTATAGTGAATATGTTTTTATTTTTAGGTTTCAGCTTTTAGGTTTTAGATTTTAGGGTTCAGGGTTTCAGATATTGGGTTTTGGGCCTCGGTTTTAGGATGTTTTTTTGTTTAGGATTTAGCTTTTAGGTTTATGGTTTTAAAGTAGGGTTTAGTTTTTAAGGTTTATCATTTATAATTTTGAAATTAGGTTATAGGGAATATTTTTTTGGGTTTAAGGTTCAGATTTTAGGATTTAGAGTTTAAGGATCAGGGTTTCGGATATAGGGTTTTGGGGATAGGTTTTAGGATTTTTTTAGGATTCACGATTTAGGTTTATGATTTGGATGTAGGGTTTATCTTTTAAGGTTTTGGGTTTAGGATTTTGAAATTTGTGTATAGGGAATATTTTTTTGGGTTTAGCGTTCATCTTTTAGGTTTTGGAGATTAGGGATCTGGGTTTCGGATATAGGGTTTTTTGGCTAGGTTTCATGATTTTTTTTGTTTAGGATTCAGGGTTTAGGATTATGATTTTAATATCGGGATTAGTTTTTAAGGAGTAGGGTTTAGGATTTTAAAATTGGGGTATAGGGATTATGTTTTTGGGTTTAGGGTTTAGCTTTTAGGTTTTGGAGTTTGGGGATCAGGGTTACATATATAGGGTTTTGGGGCTAGGTTTTAGTATATTTTTGTTTAGGATTCTGGGTTAAGGTTTTTGATTTTAATGTAGGGTTTAGGTTTTATAGTTTATGGTTTATGATTTTGAAATTAGAGTATAAGGAATATGTTTTTGGGATTAGGGTTCAGATTTTTGGATTTATAGTTTAGGGATCAGGGTTTTGGATATAGGGTTTTCGGGCTAGGTTTGAGGATTTTTTTGTTTAGGATTCAGGGTTTAGGTTTATTATTCTAATGTAGGTTTAATGTTTTAATGTTTATGGTTTAGGATTTTGAAATTAGAGTATAGGGAATGGTTTTTTGGGTTTAGGGTTTAGCTTTTAGGTTTTAGTGTTTTGGGATCAGGGTTTGGGATATTGGGTTTTGGGGCTAGGTTTTAGGATTTTATTATTTCGGATTCAGGGGTTAGGTTTATTATTTTAATGTAGGATTTAGGTTTTAAGGTTTAGGGTTTGGGATTTTAAAATTAGAGTGTAGGGAATGTGTTTTTGGGTTTAGGGTTTTGCTTTTAAGTTTTAGAGTTTAGGGATCAGGCTTTCGGATATAGGGTTTTGGGGCTAGGTTTTAGGATATTTTTTTAGGATTCAGGGTTTAGGTTTATTATTTTAATGTTGGGTTTAGGTTTTAAGATTTATGGTTTAGGATTTCGATATTACGGTATATGGAATAGGTTTTTGATTTTAGGTTTCAGCTTTTAGGTTTTAGAGTTTAGGGATTGGGGTTTCAGATATAGTTTTTTGGGGCTAGGTTTTAGGATTTTTTTTGTTTAGGATTTAGGGTTTAGGTTTATTATTTTAATTTACGGTTTAGGTTTTAAGGTTTAGGGTTTAGGATTTTTAAATAAGGGTATAGGGATTAGGGTTTTGGGGCTATATTTTATTATTATTTTTTGTTTAGGATTCAGGGTTTAGGTTTATGATTTTAAAGCAGGGTTTAGGTTTTAAGGTTAGGGTATAAGATTTTGAAATTAGGGTATATGAAATATGTTTCTGGGTTTAGGGTTCAACTTTTAGGTTTTAGAAATTTTGGTATGAGGGTTTTTGATATAGGATTTTGGGGAGAGGTTTTAGGATTTTTTTTGTTTGGGATTCAGGGTTTAGGTTTATGATTTAAATGTAGGGTTTAGGTTTTAGGATTTTAAAATTTTCGTATATGGAATATGTTTTTGGATTTAGGGTTCAGATTTAGGTTTTAGAGTTTAGGCATCAGGTTTTCAGAATAGGTTTTATGATTTTTTTGTTTAGGATTCATAGTTTTGGTTTATGATTTTAATGTAGGGTTTAGGTTTTAAGTTTTAGGGTTTAGGTTTTTGAAATTAAAGCATAGGGAATATTTTGGGGCTTTAGGGTTCAGCTTTTAGGTTTTAGATTTTAGGGATCAAGGTTTCATATATAGGGTTTTGGGGCTAGGTTTAGGATTTTTTTGTTTAGGATTCTGTGTTTAGGTTTCTGATTTGATTGTAGGGTTTTTGTTTTAAGGTTTATCATTTAGAATTTTGAAATTAGTTTATAGGGAATATGTTTTTGGGTTTAGGGTTCAGATTTTTGGACTTAGATTTTAGGGATCAGGGTTTCAGATATAGGGGTTTGGGGCTAGGTTTTAGGATTTTTTTAGGATTCACGGTTTAGGTTTATGATTTCGATGTAGGGTTTATTTTTTAAGGTTTGGGGTTTAGGATTTTGAAATTATTGTATAGGGAATATGTGTTTGGGCTTAACGTTCAGCTTTTAGGTTATAGAGTTTCAGGATTTGGGTTTCAGATATAGGGTATTGGGGCTAGGTTTCAGGATTTTTTTTTTAGGATTTCGGGTTTAGGTTTACGATTTTAATGTCGGGATTAGTTTTTAAGGTTTAGGGTTTAGGATTTTGAAATTAGGGTATAGGGAATATGTTTTTAGGTTTAGGGTTTAGCTTTTAGGTTTTAGAGTTTAGGGATCATGGTTTCATATATAGGGTTTTCGGGCTAGGTTTTAGGATATTTTTGTTTAGGATTCTGGGTTTAGGTTTATGATTTTAATGTAGGGTTTATATTTTAAGGTTTAGGGTTTATGATTTTGAAATTAAGGTATAAGGAATATTTTTTTGGGTTTCAGGTTCAGATTTTAGGATTTAGAGTTTAGGGATCAGGGTTTTGGATATCGGGTTTTGGAGCTAGGTTTTAGGATTTTTTTTGTTTAGGATTCAGGGTTTAGGTTTATGATTCTAATGTAGGGTTTAGGTTTAAAGGTTTAGAATTTAGGATTTTGAAATTCGTGTATAGGGAATCGGATTTTTTTTTGGTTCAGCTTTTAGGTTTTAGATTTTAGGGATCAGGGTTTGGGATATTGGGTTTTGGGGTTAGGTTTTATAATTTTTTTTGTTTAGGATTATTAAATTTGGGTATAGGGAATATTTTTTTGGGTTTGTGTGTCAACTTTTAGGTTTTAGAGTTTAGTGTTCAGGGTTTCGGATATAGGGTTTTGGGGATAGGTTTTTGGATTTTTTTTTTGTTTAGGATTCGGGGTTTAAGTTTATGATTTTAATATAGGGTTTGGTTTTAAGGTTTAGATATTAGGATTTTGAAATTATGGTATTGGGAATCTATTTTTGGGTTATGTTTCAGCTTTTATGTTTTAGAGTTTAGTGATTAGGTTTTCGGATATAGGGTTTTGGGGCTAGGTTTTAGGATTTTTTTTTGTTTAGGATTCAGGGTTTTGGTTTATGATTTTAATTTAGTTTTTAGGTTTTAAGTTTTAGGGTTTAGGATTTTAAAATTAGGGTATATGGAATATGTTTTTTTGTTTAGGGTTCAGCTTTTATGTTTTAGAGTTTAGGGATCAGGGTTTCACATATAGGGTTTTGGGGATAGGTTTTAGGATTTTTTTTTGTTTAGAATTCAGGGTTTAGGTTTATGATTTTAATTTACGGTTTAGTTTTTATGTTTTTTGGTTCAGTATTTTGAAATTAGGGTATAGTGAATATGTTTTTATTTTTAGGTTTCAGCTTTTAGGTTTTAGATTTTAGGGTTCAGGGTTTCAGATATTGGGTTTTGGGCCTCGGTTTTAGGATGTTTTTTTGTTTAGGATTTAGCTTTTAGGTTTATGGTTTTAAAGTAGGGTTTAGTTTTTAAGGTTTATCATTTATAATTTTGAAATTAGGTTATAGGGAATATTTTTTTGGGTTTAAGGTTCAGATTTTAGGATTTAGAGTTTAAGGATCAGGGTTTCGGATATAGGGTTTTGGGGATAGGTTTTAGGATTTTTTTAGGATTCACGATTTAGGTTTATGATTTGGATGTAGGGTTTATCTTTTAAGGTTTTGGGTTTAGGATTTTGAAATTTGTGTATAGGGAATATTTTTTTGGGTTTAGCGTTCATCTTTTAGGTTTTGGAGATTAGGGATCTGGGTTTCGGATATAGGGTTTTTTGGCTAGGTTTCATGATTTTTTTTGTTTAGGATTCAGGGTTTAGGATTATGATTTTAATATCGGGATTAGTTTTTAAGGAGTAGGGTTTAGGATTTTAAAATTGGGGTATAGGGATTATGTTTTTGGGTTTAGGGTTTAGCTTTTAGGTTTTGGAGTTTGGGGATCAGGGTTACATATATAGGGTTTTGGGGCTAGGTTTTAGTATATTTTTGTTTAGGATTCTGGGTTAAGGTTTTTGATTTTAATGTAGGGTTTAGGTTTTATAGTTTATGGTTTATGATTTTGAAATTAGAGTATAAGGAATATGTTTTTGGGATTAGGGTTCAGATTTTTGGATTTATAGTTTAGGGATCAGGGTTTTGGATATAGGGTTTTCGGGCTAGGTTTGAGGATTTTTTTGTTTAGGATTCAGGGTTTAGGTTTATTATTCTAATGTAGGTTTAATGTTTTAATGTTTATGGTTTAGGATTTTGAAATTAGAGTATAGGGAATGGTTTTTTGGGTTTAGGGTTTAGCTTTTAGGTTTTAGTGTTTTGGGATCAGGGTTTGGGATATTGGGTTTTGGGGCTAGGTTTTAGGATTTTATTATTTCGGATTCAGGGGTTAGGTTTATTATTTTAATGTAGGATTTAGGTTTTAAGGTTTAGGGTTTGGGATTTTAAAATTAGAGTGTAGGGAATGTGTTTTTGGGTTTAGGGTTTTGCTTTTAAGTTTTAGAGTTTAGGGATCAGGCTTTCGGATATAGGGTTTTGGGGCTAGGTTTTAGGATATTTTTTTAGGATTCAGGGTTTAGGTTTATTATTTTAATGTTGGGTTTAGGTTTTAAGATTTATGGTTTAGGATTTCGATATTACGGTATATGGAATAGGTTTTTGATTTTAGGTTTCAGCTTTTAGGTTTTAGAGTTTAGGGATTGGGGTTTCAGATATAGTTTTTTGGGGCTAGGTTTTAGGATTTTTTTTGTTTAGGATTTAGGGTTTAGGTTTATTATTTTAATTTACGGTTTAGGTTTTAAGGTTTAGGGTTTAGGATTTTTAAATAAGGGTATAGGGATTAGGGTTTTGGGGCTATATTTTATTATTATTTTTTGTTTAGGATTCAGGGTTTAGGTTTATGATTTTAAAGCAGGGTTTAGGTTTTAAGGTTAGGGTATAAGATTTTGAAATTAGGGTATATGAAATATGTTTCTGGGTTTAGGGTTCAACTTTTAGGTTTTAGAAATTTTGGTATGAGGGTTTTTGATATAGGATTTTGGGGAGAGGTTTTAGGATTTTTTTTGTTTGGGATTCAGGGTTTAGGTTTATGATTTAAATGTAGGGTTTAGGTTTTAGGATTTTAAAATTTTCGTATATGGAATATGTTTTTGGATTTAGGGTTCAGATTTAGGTTTTAGAGTTTAGGCATCAGGTTTTCAGAATAGGTTTTATGATTTTTTTGTTTAGGATTCATAGTTTTGGTTTATGATTTTAATGTAGGGTTTAGGTTTTAAGTTTTAGGGTTTAGGTTTTTGAAATTAAAGCATAGGGAATATTTTGGGGCTTTAGGGTTCAGCTTTTAGGTTTTAGATTTTAGGGATCAAGGTTTCATATATAGGGTTTTGGGGCTAGGTTTAGGATTTTTTTGTTTAGGATTCTGTGTTTAGGTTTCTGATTTGATTGTAGGGTTTTTGTTTTAAGGTTTATCATTTAGAATTTTGAAATTAGTTTATAGGGAATATGTTTTTGGGTTTAGGGTTCAGATTTTTGGACTTAGATTTTAGGGATCAGGGTTTCAGATATAGGGGTTTGGGGCTAGGTTTTAGGATTTTTTTAGGATTCACGGTTTAGGTTTATGATTTCGATGTAGGGTTTATTTTTTAAGGTTTGGGGTTTAGGATTTTGAAATTATTGTATAGGGAATATGTGTTTGGGCTTAACGTTCAGCTTTTAGGTTATAGAGTTTCAGGATTTGGGTTTCAGATATAGGGTATTGGGGCTAGGTTTCAGGATTTTTTTTTTAGGATTTCGGGTTTAGGTTTACGATTTTAATGTCGGGATTAGTTTTTAAGGTTTAGGGTTTAGGATTTTGAAATTAGGGTATAGGGAATATGTTTTTAGGTTTAGGGTTTAGCTTTTAGGTTTTAGAGTTTAGGGATCATGGTTTCATATATAGGGTTTTCGGGCTAGGTTTTAGGATATTTTTGTTTAGGATTCTGGGTTTAGGTTTATGATTTTAATGTAGGGTTTATATTTTAAGGTTTAGGGTTTATGATTTTGAAATTAAGGTATAAGGAATATTTTTTTGGGTTTCAGGTTCAGATTTTAGGATTTAGAGTTTAGGGATCAGGGTTTTGGATATCGGGTTTTGGAGCTAGGTTTTAGGATTTTTTTTGTTTAGGATTCAGGGTTTAGGTTTATGATTCTAATGTAGGGTTTAGGTTTAAAGGTTTAGAATTTAGGATTTTGAAATTCGTGTATAGGGAATCGGATTTTTTTTTGGTTCAGCTTTTAGGTTTTAGATTTTAGGGATCAGGGTTTGGGATATTGGGTTTTGGGGTTAGGTTTTATAATTTTTTTTGTTTAGGATTATTAAATTTGGGTATAGGGAATATTTTTTTGGGTTTGTGTGTCAACTTTTAGGTTTTAGAGTTTAGTGTTCAGGGTTTCGGATATAGGGTTTTGGGGATAGGTTTTTGGATTTTTTTTTTGTTTAGGATTCGGGGTTTAAGTTTATGATTTTAATATAGGGTTTGGTTTTAAGGTTTAGATATTAGGATTTTGAAATTATGGTATTGGGAATCTATTTTTGGGTTATGTTTCAGCTTTTATGTTTTAGAGTTTAGTGATTAGGTTTTCGGATATAGGGTTTTGGGGCTAGGTTTTAGGATTTTTTTTTGTTTAGGATTCAGGGTTTTGGTTTATGATTTTAATTTAGTTTTTAGGTTTTAAGTTTTAGGGTTTAGGATTTTAAAATTAGGGTATATGGAATATGTTTTTTTGTTTAGGGTTCAGCTTTTATGTTTTAGAGTTTAGGGATCAGGGTTTCACATATAGGGTTTTGGGGATAGGTTTTAGGATTTTTTTTTGTTTAGAATTCAGGGTTTAGGTTTATGATTTTAATTTACGGTTTAGTTTTTATGTTTTTTGGTTCAGTATTTTGAAATTAGGGTATAGTGAATATGTTTTTATTTTTAGGTTTCAGCTTTTAGGTTTTAGATTTTAGGGTTCAGGGTTTCAGATATTGGGTTTTGGGCCTCGGTTTTAGGATGTTTTTTTGTTTAGGATTTAGCTTTTAGGTTTATGGTTTTAAAGTAGGGTTTAGTTTTTAAGGTTTATCATTTATAATTTTGAAATTAGGTTATAGGGAATATTTTTTTGGGTTTAAGGTTCAGATTTTAGGATTTAGAGTTTAAGGATCAGGGTTTCGGATATAGGGTTTTGGGGATAGGTTTTAGGATTTTTTTAGGATTCACGATTTAGGTTTATGATTTGGATGTAGGGTTTATCTTTTAAGGTTTTGGGTTTAGGATTTTGAAATTTGTGTATAGGGAATATTTTTTTGGGTTTAGCGTTCATCTTTTAGGTTTTGGAGATTAGGGATCTGGGTTTCGGATATAGGGTTTTTTGGCTAGGTTTCATGATTTTTTTTGTTTAGGATTCAGGGTTTAGGATTATGATTTTAATATCGGGATTAGTTTTTAAGGAGTAGGGTTTAGGATTTTAAAATTGGGGTATAGGGATTATGTTTTTGGGTTTAGGGTTTAGCTTTTAGGTTTTGGAGTTTGGGGATCAGGGTTACATATATAGGGTTTTGGGGCTAGGTTTTAGTATATTTTTGTTTAGGATTCTGGGTTAAGGTTTTTGATTTTAATGTAGGGTTTAGGTTTTATAGTTTATGGTTTATGATTTTGAAATTAGAGTATAAGGAATATGTTTTTGGGATTAGGGTTCAGATTTTTGGATTTATAGTTTAGGGATCAGGGTTTTGGATATAGGGTTTTCGGGCTAGGTTTGAGGATTTTTTTGTTTAGGATTCAGGGTTTAGGTTTATTATTCTAATGTAGGTTTAATGTTTTAATGTTTATGGTTTAGGATTTTGAAATTAGAGTATAGGGAATGGTTTTTTGGGTTTAGGGTTTAGCTTTTAGGTTTTAGTGTTTTGGGATCAGGGTTTGGGATATTGGGTTTTGGGGCTAGGTTTTAGGATTTTATTATTTCGGATTCAGGGGTTAGGTTTATTATTTTAATGTAGGATTTAGGTTTTAAGGTTTAGGGTTTGGGATTTTAAAATTAGAGTGTAGGGAATGTGTTTTTGGGTTTAGGGTTTTGCTTTTAAGTTTTAGAGTTTAGGGATCAGGCTTTCGGATATAGGGTTTTGGGGCTAGGTTTTAGGATATTTTTTTAGGATTCAGGGTTTAGGTTTATTATTTTAATGTTGGGTTTAGGTTTTAAGATTTATGGTTTAGGATTTCGATATTACGGTATATGGAATAGGTTTTTGATTTTAGGTTTCAGCTTTTAGGTTTTAGAGTTTAGGGATTGGGGTTTCAGATATAGTTTTTTGGGGCTAGGTTTTAGGATTTTTTTTGTTTAGGATTTAGGGTTTAGGTTTATTATTTTAATTTACGGTTTAGGTTTTAAGGTTTAGGGTTTAGGATTTTTAAATAAGGGTATAGGGATTAGGGTTTTGGGGCTATATTTTATTATTATTTTTTGTTTAGGATTCAGGGTTTAGGTTTATGATTTTAAAGCAGGGTTTAGGTTTTAAGGTTAGGGTATAAGATTTTGAAATTAGGGTATATGAAATATGTTTCTGGGTTTAGGGTTCAACTTTTAGGTTTTAGAAATTTTGGTATGAGGGTTTTTGATATAGGATTTTGGGGAGAGGTTTTAGGATTTTTTTTGTTTGGGATTCAGGGTTTAGGTTTATGATTTAAATGTAGGGTTTAGGTTTTAGGATTTTAAAATTTTCGTATATGGAATATGTTTTTGGATTTAGGGTTCAGATTTAGGTTTTAGAGTTTAGGCATCAGGTTTTCAGAATAGGTTTTATGATTTTTTTGTTTAGGATTCATAGTTTTGGTTTATGATTTTAATGTAGGGTTTAGGTTTTAAGTTTTAGGGTTTAGGTTTTTGAAATTAAAGCATAGGGAATATTTTGGGGCTTTAGGGTTCAGCTTTTAGGTTTTAGATTTTAGGGATCAAGGTTTCATATATAGGGTTTTGGGGCTAGGTTTAGGATTTTTTTGTTTAGGATTCTGTGTTTAGGTTTCTGATTTGATTGTAGGGTTTTTGTTTTAAGGTTTATCATTTAGAATTTTGAAATTAGTTTATAGGGAATATGTTTTTGGGTTTAGGGTTCAGATTTTTGGACTTAGATTTTAGGGATCAGGGTTTCAGATATAGGGGTTTGGGGCTAGGTTTTAGGATTTTTTTAGGATTCACGGTTTAGGTTTATGATTTCGATGTAGGGTTTATTTTTTAAGGTTTGGGGTTTAGGATTTTGAAATTATTGTATAGGGAATATGTGTTTGGGCTTAACGTTCAGCTTTTAGGTTATAGAGTTTCAGGATTTGGGTTTCAGATATAGGGTATTGGGGCTAGGTTTCAGGATTTTTTTTTTAGGATTTCGGGTTTAGGTTTACGATTTTAATGTCGGGATTAGTTTTTAAGGTTTAGGGTTTAGGATTTTGAAATTAGGGTATAGGGAATATGTTTTTAGGTTTAGGGTTTAGCTTTTAGGTTTTAGAGTTTAGGGATCATGGTTTCATATATAGGGTTTTCGGGCTAGGTTTTAGGATATTTTTGTTTAGGATTCTGGGTTTAGGTTTATGATTTTAATGTAGGGTTTATATTTTAAGGTTTAGGGTTTATGATTTTGAAATTAAGGTATAAGGAATATTTTTTTGGGTTTCAGGTTCAGATTTTAGGATTTAGAGTTTAGGGATCAGGGTTTTGGATATCGGGTTTTGGAGCTAGGTTTTAGGATTTTTTTTGTTTAGGATTCAGGGTTTAGGTTTATGATTCTAATGTAGGGTTTAGGTTTAAAGGTTTAGAATTTAGGATTTTGAAATTCGTGTATAGGGAATCGGATTTTTTTTTGGTTCAGCTTTTAGGTTTTAGATTTTAGGGATCAGGGTTTGGGATATTGGGTTTTGGGGTTAGGTTTTATAATTTTTTTTGTTTAGGATTATTAAATTTGGGTATAGGGAATATTTTTTTGGGTTTGTGTGTCAACTTTTAGGTTTTAGAGTTTAGTGTTCAGGGTTTCGGATATAGGGTTTTGGGGATAGGTTTTTGGATTTTTTTTTTGTTTAGGATTCGGGGTTTAAGTTTATGATTTTAATATAGGGTTTGGTTTTAAGGTTTAGATATTAGGATTTTGAAATTATGGTATTGGGAATCTATTTTTGGGTTATGTTTCAGCTTTTATGTTTTAGAGTTTAGTGATTAGGTTTTCGGATATAGGGTTTTGGGGCTAGGTTTTAGGATTTTTTTTTGTTTAGGATTCAGGGTTTTGGTTTATGATTTTAATTTAGTTTTTAGGTTTTAAGTTTTAGGGTTTAGGATTTTAAAATTAGGGTATATGGAATATGTTTTTTTGTTTAGGGTTCAGCTTTTATGTTTTAGAGTTTAGGGATCAGGGTTTCACATATAGGGTTTTGGGGATAGGTTTTAGGATTTTTTTTTGTTTAGAATTCAGGGTTTAGGTTTATGATTTTAATTTACGGTTTAGTTTTTATGTTTTTTGGTTCAGTATTTTGAAATTAGGGTATAGTGAATATGTTTTTATTTTTAGGTTTCAGCTTTTAGGTTTTAGATTTTAGGGTTCAGGGTTTCAGATATTGGGTTTTGGGCCTCGGTTTTAGGATGTTTTTTTGTTTAGGATTTAGCTTTTAGGTTTATGGTTTTAAAGTAGGGTTTAGTTTTTAAGGTTTATCATTTATAATTTTGAAATTAGGTTATAGGGAATATTTTTTTGGGTTTAAGGTTCAGATTTTAGGATTTAGAGTTTAAGGATCAGGGTTTCGGATATAGGGTTTTGGGGATAGGTTTTAGGATTTTTTTAGGATTCACGATTTAGGTTTATGATTTGGATGTAGGGTTTATCTTTTAAGGTTTTGGGTTTAGGATTTTGAAATTTGTGTATAGGGAATATTTTTTTGGGTTTAGCGTTCATCTTTTAGGTTTTGGAGATTAGGGATCTGGGTTTCGGATATAGGGTTTTTTGGCTAGGTTTCATGATTTTTTTTGTTTAGGATTCAGGGTTTAGGATTATGATTTTAATATCGGGATTAGTTTTTAAGGAGTAGGGTTTAGGATTTTAAAATTGGGGTATAGGGATTATGTTTTTGGGTTTAGGGTTTAGCTTTTAGGTTTTGGAGTTTGGGGATCAGGGTTACATATATAGGGTTTTGGGGCTAGGTTTTAGTATATTTTTGTTTAGGATTCTGGGTTAAGGTTTTTGATTTTAATGTAGGGTTTAGGTTTTATAGTTTATGGTTTATGATTTTGAAATTAGAGTATAAGGAATATGTTTTTGGGATTAGGGTTCAGATTTTTGGATTTATAGTTTAGGGATCAGGGTTTTGGATATAGGGTTTTCGGGCTAGGTTTGAGGATTTTTTTGTTTAGGATTCAGGGTTTAGGTTTATTATTCTAATGTAGGTTTAATGTTTTAATGTTTATGGTTTAGGATTTTGAAATTAGAGTATAGGGAATGGTTTTTTGGGTTTAGGGTTTAGCTTTTAGGTTTTAGTGTTTTGGGATCAGGGTTTGGGATATTGGGTTTTGGGGCTAGGTTTTAGGATTTTATTATTTCGGATTCAGGGGTTAGGTTTATTATTTTAATGTAGGATTTAGGTTTTAAGGTTTAGGGTTTGGGATTTTAAAATTAGAGTGTAGGGAATGTGTTTTTGGGTTTAGGGTTTTGCTTTTAAGTTTTAGAGTTTAGGGATCAGGCTTTCGGATATAGGGTTTTGGGGCTAGGTTTTAGGATATTTTTTTAGGATTCAGGGTTTAGGTTTATTATTTTAATGTTGGGTTTAGGTTTTAAGATTTATGGTTTAGGATTTCGATATTACGGTATATGGAATAGGTTTTTGATTTTAGGTTTCAGCTTTTAGGTTTTAGAGTTTAGGGATTGGGGTTTCAGATATAGTTTTTTGGGGCTAGGTTTTAGGATTTTTTTTGTTTAGGATTTAGGGTTTAGGTTTATTATTTTAATTTACGGTTTAGGTTTTAAGGTTTAGGGTTTAGGATTTTTAAATAAGGGTATAGGGATTAGGGTTTTGGGGCTATATTTTATTATTATTTTTTGTTTAGGATTCAGGGTTTAGGTTTATGATTTTAAAGCAGGGTTTAGGTTTTAAGGTTAGGGTATAAGATTTTGAAATTAGGGTATATGAAATATGTTTCTGGGTTTAGGGTTCAACTTTTAGGTTTTAGAAATTTTGGTATGAGGGTTTTTGATATAGGATTTTGGGGAGAGGTTTTAGGATTTTTTTTGTTTGGGATTCAGGGTTTAGGTTTATGATTTAAATGTAGGGTTTAGGTTTTAGGATTTTAAAATTTTCGTATATGGAATATGTTTTTGGATTTAGGGTTCAGATTTAGGTTTTAGAGTTTAGGCATCAGGTTTTCAGAATAGGTTTTATGATTTTTTTGTTTAGGATTCATAGTTTTGGTTTATGATTTTAATGTAGGGTTTAGGTTTTAAGTTTTAGGGTTTAGGTTTTTGAAATTAAAGCATAGGGAATATTTTGGGGCTTTAGGGTTCAGCTTTTAGGTTTTAGATTTTAGGGATCAAGGTTTCATATATAGGGTTTTGGGGCTAGGTTTAGGATTTTTTTGTTTAGGATTCTGTGTTTAGGTTTCTGATTTGATTGTAGGGTTTTTGTTTTAAGGTTTATCATTTAGAATTTTGAAATTAGTTTATAGGGAATATGTTTTTGGGTTTAGGGTTCAGATTTTTGGACTTAGATTTTAGGGATCAGGGTTTCAGATATAGGGGTTTGGGGCTAGGTTTTAGGATTTTTTTAGGATTCACGGTTTAGGTTTATGATTTCGATGTAGGGTTTATTTTTTAAGGTTTGGGGTTTAGGATTTTGAAATTATTGTATAGGGAATATGTGTTTGGGCTTAACGTTCAGCTTTTAGGTTATAGAGTTTCAGGATTTGGGTTTCAGATATAGGGTATTGGGGCTAGGTTTCAGGATTTTTTTTTTAGGATTTCGGGTTTAGGTTTACGATTTTAATGTCGGGATTAGTTTTTAAGGTTTAGGGTTTAGGATTTTGAAATTAGGGTATAGGGAATATGTTTTTAGGTTTAGGGTTTAGCTTTTAGGTTTTAGAGTTTAGGGATCATGGTTTCATATATAGGGTTTTCGGGCTAGGTTTTAGGATATTTTTGTTTAGGATTCTGGGTTTAGGTTTATGATTTTAATGTAGGGTTTATATTTTAAGGTTTAGGGTTTATGATTTTGAAATTAAGGTATAAGGAATATTTTTTTGGGTTTCAGGTTCAGATTTTAGGATTTAGAGTTTAGGGATCAGGGTTTTGGATATCGGGTTTTGGAGCTAGGTTTTAGGATTTTTTTTGTTTAGGATTCAGGGTTTAGGTTTATGATTCTAATGTAGGGTTTAGGTTTAAAGGTTTAGAATTTAGGATTTTGAAATTCGTGTATAGGGAATCGGATTTTTTTTTGGTTCAGCTTTTAGGTTTTAGATTTTAGGGATCAGGGTTTGGGATATTGGGTTTTGGGGTTAGGTTTTATAATTTTTTTTGTTTAGGATTATTAAATTTGGGTATAGGGAATATTTTTTTGGGTTTGTGTGTCAACTTTTAGGTTTTAGAGTTTAGTGTTCAGGGTTTCGGATATAGGGTTTTGGGGATAGGTTTTTGGATTTTTTTTTTGTTTAGGATTCGGGGTTTAAGTTTATGATTTTAATATAGGGTTTGGTTTTAAGGTTTAGATATTAGGATTTTGAAATTATGGTATTGGGAATCTATTTTTGGGTTATGTTTCAGCTTTTATGTTTTAGAGTTTAGTGATTAGGTTTTCGGATATAGGGTTTTGGGGCTAGGTTTTAGGATTTTTTTTTGTTTAGGATTCAGGGTTTTGGTTTATGATTTTAATTTAGTTTTTAGGTTTTAAGTTTTAGGGTTTAGGATTTTAAAATTAGGGTATATGGAATATGTTTTTTTGTTTAGGGTTCAGCTTTTATGTTTTAGAGTTTAGGGATCAGGGTTTCACATATAGGGTTTTGGGGATAGGTTTTAGGATTTTTTTTTGTTTAGAATTCAGGGTTTAGGTTTATGATTTTAATTTACGGTTTAGTTTTTATGTTTTTTGGTTCAGTATTTTGAAATTAGGGTATAGTGAATATGTTTTTATTTTTAGGTTTCAGCTTTTAGGTTTTAGATTTTAGGGTTCAGGGTTTCAGATATTGGGTTTTGGGCCTCGGTTTTAGGATGTTTTTTTGTTTAGGATTTAGCTTTTAGGTTTATGGTTTTAAAGTAGGGTTTAGTTTTTAAGGTTTATCATTTATAATTTTGAAATTAGGTTATAGGGAATATTTTTTTGGGTTTAAGGTTCAGATTTTAGGATTTAGAGTTTAAGGATCAGGGTTTCGGATATAGGGTTTTGGGGATAGGTTTTAGGATTTTTTTAGGATTCACGATTTAGGTTTATGATTTGGATGTAGGGTTTATCTTTTAAGGTTTTGGGTTTAGGATTTTGAAATTTGTGTATAGGGAATATTTTTTTGGGTTTAGCGTTCATCTTTTAGGTTTTGGAGATTAGGGATCTGGGTTTCGGATATAGGGTTTTTTGGCTAGGTTTCATGATTTTTTTTGTTTAGGATTCAGGGTTTAGGATTATGATTTTAATATCGGGATTAGTTTTTAAGGAGTAGGGTTTAGGATTTTAAAATTGGGGTATAGGGATTATGTTTTTGGGTTTAGGGTTTAGCTTTTAGGTTTTGGAGTTTGGGGATCAGGGTTACATATATAGGGTTTTGGGGCTAGGTTTTAGTATATTTTTGTTTAGGATTCTGGGTTAAGGTTTTTGATTTTAATGTAGGGTTTAGGTTTTATAGTTTATGGTTTATGATTTTGAAATTAGAGTATAAGGAATATGTTTTTGGGATTAGGGTTCAGATTTTTGGATTTATAGTTTAGGGATCAGGGTTTTGGATATAGGGTTTTCGGGCTAGGTTTGAGGATTTTTTTGTTTAGGATTCAGGGTTTAGGTTTATTATTCTAATGTAGGTTTAATGTTTTAATGTTTATGGTTTAGGATTTTGAAATTAGAGTATAGGGAATGGTTTTTTGGGTTTAGGGTTTAGCTTTTAGGTTTTAGTGTTTTGGGATCAGGGTTTGGGATATTGGGTTTTGGGGCTAGGTTTTAGGATTTTATTATTTCGGATTCAGGGGTTAGGTTTATTATTTTAATGTAGGATTTAGGTTTTAAGGTTTAGGGTTTGGGATTTTAAAATTAGAGTGTAGGGAATGTGTTTTTGGGTTTAGGGTTTTGCTTTTAAGTTTTAGAGTTTAGGGATCAGGCTTTCGGATATAGGGTTTTGGGGCTAGGTTTTAGGATATTTTTTTAGGATTCAGGGTTTAGGTTTATTATTTTAATGTTGGGTTTAGGTTTTAAGATTTATGGTTTAGGATTTCGATATTACGGTATATGGAATAGGTTTTTGATTTTAGGTTTCAGCTTTTAGGTTTTAGAGTTTAGGGATTGGGGTTTCAGATATAGTTTTTTGGGGCTAGGTTTTAGGATTTTTTTTGTTTAGGATTTAGGGTTTAGGTTTATTATTTTAATTTACGGTTTAGGTTTTAAGGTTTAGGGTTTAGGATTTTTAAATAAGGGTATAGGGATTAGGGTTTTGGGGCTATATTTTATTATTATTTTTTGTTTAGGATTCAGGGTTTAGGTTTATGATTTTAAAGCAGGGTTTAGGTTTTAAGGTTAGGGTATAAGATTTTGAAATTAGGGTATATGAAATATGTTTCTGGGTTTAGGGTTCAACTTTTAGGTTTTAGAAATTTTGGTATGAGGGTTTTTGATATAGGATTTTGGGGAGAGGTTTTAGGATTTTTTTTGTTTGGGATGCAGGGTTTAGGTTTATGATTTAAATGTAGGGTTTAGGTTTTAGGATTTTAAAATTTTCGTATATGGAATATGTTTTTGGATTTAGGGTTCAGATTTAGGTTTTAGAGTTTAGGCATCAGGTTTTCAGAATAGGTTTTATGATTTTTTTGTTTAGGATTCATAGTTTTGGTTTATGATTTTAATGTAGGGTTTAGGTTTTAAGTTTTAGGGTTTAGGTTTTTGAAATTAAAGCATAGGGAATATTTTGGGGCTTTAGGGTTCAGCTTTTAGGTTTTAGATTTTAGGGATCAAGGTTTCATATATAGGGTTTTGGGGCTAGGTTTAGGATTTTTTTGTTTAGGATTCTGTGTTTAGGTTTCTGATTTGATTGTAGGGTTTTTGTTTTAAGGTTTATCATTTAGAATTTTGAAATTAGTTTATAGGGAATATGTTTTTGGGTTTAGGGTTCAGATTTTTGGACTTAGATTTTAGGGATCAGGGTTTCAGATATAGGGGTTTGGGGCTAGGTTTTAGGATTTTTTTAGGATTCACGGTTTAGGTTTATGATTTCGATGTAGGGTTTATTTTTTAAGGTTTGGGGTTTAGGATTTTGAAATTATTGTATAGGGAATATGTGTTTGGGCTTAACGTTCAGCTTTTAGGTTATAGAGTTTCAGGATTTGGGTTTCAGATATAGGGTATTGGGGCTAGGTTTCAGGATTTTTTTTTTAGGATTTCGGGTTTAGGTTTACGATTTTAATGTCGGGATTAGTTTTTAAGGTTTAGGGTTTAGGATTTTGAAATTAGGGTATAGGGAATATGTTTTTAGGTTTAGGGTTTAGCTTTTAGGTTTTAGAGTTTAGGGATCATGGTTTCATATATAGGGTTTTCGGGCTAGGTTTTAGGATATTTTTGTTTAGGATTCTGGGTTTAGGTTTATGATTTTAATGTAGGGTTTATATTTTAAGGTTTAGGGTTTATGATTTTGAAATTAAGGTATAAGGAATATTTTTTTGGGTTTCAGGTTCAGATTTTAGGATTTAGAGTTTAGGGATCAGGGTTTTGGATATCGGGTTTTGGAGCTAGGTTTTAGGATTTTTTTTGTTTAGGATTCAGGGTTTAGGTTTATGATTCTAATGTAGGGTTTAGGTTTAAAGGTTTAGAATTTAGGATTTTGAAATTCGTGTATAGGGAATCGGATTTTTTTTTGGTTCAGCTTTTAGGTTTTAGATTTTAGGGATCAGGGTTTGGGATATTGGGTTTTGGGGTTAGGTTTTATAATTTTTTTTGTTTAGGATTATTAAATTTGGGTATAGGGAATATTTTTTTGGGTTTGTGTGTCAACTTTTAGGTTTTAGAGTTTAGTGTTCAGGGTTTCGGATATAGGGTTTTGGGGATAGGTTTTTGGATTTTTTTTTTGTTTAGGATTCGGGGTTTAAGTTTATGATTTTAATATAGGGTTTGGTTTTAAGGTTTAGATATTAGGATTTTGAAATTATGGTATTGGGAATCTATTTTTGGGTTATGTTTCAGCTTTTATGTTTTAGAGTTTAGTGATTAGGTTTTCGGATATAGGGTTTTGGGGCTAGGTTTTAGGATTTTTTTTTGTTTAGGATTCAGGGTTTTGGTTTATGATTTTAATTTAGTTTTTAGGTTTTAAGTTTTAGGGTTTAGGATTTTAAAATTAGGGTATATGGAATATGTTTTTTTGTTTAGGGTTCAGCTTTTATGTTTTAGAGTTTAGGGATCAGGGTTTCACATATAGGGTTTTGGGGATAGGTTTTAGGATTTTTTTTTGTTTAGAATTCAGGGTTTAGGTTTATGATTTTAATTTACGGTTTAGTTTTTATGTTTTTTGGTTCAGTATTTTGAAATTAGGGTATAGTGAATATGTTTTTATTTTTAGGTTTCAGCTTTTAGGTTTTAGATTTTAGGGTTCAGGGTTTCAGATATTGGGTTTTGGGCCTCGGTTTTAGGATGTTTTTTTGTTTAGGATTTAGCTTTTAGGTTTATGGTTTTAAAGTAGGGTTTAGTTTTTAAGGTTTATCATTTATAATTTTGAAATTAGGTTATAGGGAATATTTTTTTGGGTTTAAGGTTCAGATTTTAGGATTTAGAGTTTAAGGATCAGGGTTTCGGATATAGGGTTTTGGGGATAGGTTTTAGGATTTTTTTAGGATTCACGATTTAGGTTTATGATTTGGATGTAGGGTTTATCTTTTAAGGTTTTGGGTTTAGGATTTTGAAATTTGTGTATAGGGAATATTTTTTTGGGTTTAGCGTTCATCTTTTAGGTTTTGGAGATTAGGGATCTGGGTTTCGGATATAGGGTTTTTTGGCTAGGTTTCATGATTTTTTTTGTTTAGGATTCAGGGTTTAGGATTATGATTTTAATATCGGGATTAGTTTTTAAGGAGTAGGGTTTAGGATTTTAAAATTGGGGTATAGGGATTATGTTTTTGGGTTTAGGGTTTAGCTTTTAGGTTTTGGAGTTTGGGGATCAGGGTTACATATATAGGGTTTTGGGGCTAGGTTTTAGTATATTTTTGTTTAGGATTCTGGGTTAAGGTTTTTGATTTTAATGTAGGGTTTAGGTTTTATAGTTTATGGTTTATGATTTTGAAATTAGAGTATAAGGAATATGTTTTTGGGATTAGGGTTCAGATTTTTGGATTTATAGTTTAGGGATCAGGGTTTTGGATATAGGGTTTTCGGGCTAGGTTTGAGGATTTTTTTGTTTAGGATTCAGGGTTTAGGTTTATTATTCTAATGTAGGTTTAATGTTTTAATGTTTATGGTTTAGGATTTTGAAATTAGAGTATAGGGAATGGTTTTTTGGGTTTAGGGTTTAGCTTTTAGGTTTTAGTGTTTTGGGATCAGGGTTTGGGATATTGGGTTTTGGGGCTAGGTTTTAGGATTTTATTATTTCGGATTCAGGGGTTAGGTTTATTATTTTAATGTAGGATTTAGGTTTTAAGGTTTAGGGTTTGGGATTTTAAAATTAGAGTGTAGGGAATGTGTTTTTGGGTTTAGGGTTTTGCTTTTAAGTTTTAGAGTTTAGGGATCAGGCTTTCGGATATAGGGTTTTGGGGCTAGGTTTTAGGATATTTTTTTAGGATTCAGGGTTTAGGTTTATTATTTTAATGTTGGGTTTAGGTTTTAAGATTTATGGTTTAGGATTTCGATATTACGGTATATGGAATAGGTTTTTGATTTTAGGTTTCAGCTTTTAGGTTTTAGAGTTTAGGGATTGGGGTTTCAGATATAGTTTTTTGGGGCTAGGTTTTAGGATTTTTTTTGTTTAGGATTTAGGGTTTAGGTTTATTATTTTAATTTACGGTTTAGGTTTTAAGGTTTAGGGTTTAGGATTTTTAAATAAGGGTATAGGGATTAGGGTTTTGGGGCTATATTTTATTATTATTTTTTGTTTAGGATTCAGGGTTTAGGTTTATGATTTTAAAGCAGGGTTTAGGTTTTAAGGTTAGGGTATAAGATTTTGAAATTAGGGTATATGAAATATGTTTCTGGGTTTAGGGTTCAACTTTTAGGTTTTAGAAATTTTGGTATGAGGGTTTTTGATATAGGATTTTGGGGAGAGGTTTTAGGATTTTTTTTGTTTGGGATTCAGGGTTTAGGTTTATGATTTAAATGTAGGGTTTAGGTTTTAGGATTTTAAAATTTTCGTATATGGAATATGTTTTTGGATTTAGGGTTCAGATTTAGGTTTTAGAGTTTAGGCATCAGGTTTTCAGAATAGGTTTTATGATTTTTTTGTTTAGGATTCATAGTTTTGGTTTATGATTTTAATGTAGGGTTTAGGTTTTAAGTTTTAGGGTTTAGGTTTTTGAAATTAAAGCATAGGGAATATTTTGGGGCTTTAGGGTTCAGCTTTTAGGTTTTAGATTTTAGGGATCAAGGTTTCATATATAGGGTTTTGGGGCTAGGTTTAGGATTTTTTTGTTTAGGATTCTGTGTTTAGGTTTCTGATTTGATTGTAGGGTTTTTGTTTTAAGGTTTATCATTTAGAATTTTGAAATTAGTTTATAGGGAATATGTTTTTGGGTTTAGGGTTCAGATTTTTGGACTTAGATTTTAGGGATCAGGGTTTCAGATATAGGGGTTTGGGGCTAGGTTTTAGGATTTTTTTAGGATTCACGGTTTAGGTTTATGATTTCGATGTAGGGTTTATTTTTTAAGGTTTGGGGTTTAGGATTTTGAAATTATTGTATAGGGAATATGTGTTTGGGCTTAACGTTCAGCT
Organism: Viscum album; assembly: GCA_963277665.1. Lineage (NCBI taxonomy): Eukaryota > Viridiplantae > Streptophyta > Magnoliopsida > Santalales > Viscaceae > Viscum > Viscum album. Next base: position 11,034 of record CAUJRU010003783.1, on the reverse strand, counting down.
TTTAGGTTATAGAGTTTCAGGATTTGGGTTTCAGATATAGGGTATTGGGGCTAGGTTTCAGGATTTTTTTTTTAGGATTTCGGGTTTAGGTTTACGATTTTAATGTCGGGATTAGTTTTTAAGGTTTAGGGTTTAGGATTTTGAAATTAGGGTATAGGGAATATGTTTTTAGGTTTAGGGTTTAGCTTTTAGGTTTTAGAGTTTAGGGATCATGGTTTCATATATAGGGTTTTCGGGCTAGGTTTTAGGATATTTTTGTTTAGGATTCTGGGTTTAGGTTTATGATTTTAATGTAGGGTTTATATTTTAAGGTTTAGGGTTTATGATTTTGAAATTAAGGTATAAGGAATATTTTTTTGGGTTTCAGGTTCAGATTTTAGGATTTAGAGTTTAGGGATCAGGGTTTTGGATATCGGGTTTTGGAGCTAGGTTTTAGGATTTTTTTTGTTTAGGATTCAGGGTTTAGGTTTATGATTCTAATGTAGGGTTTAGGTTTAAAGGTTTAGAATTTAGGATTTTGAAATTCGTGTATAGGGAATCGGATTTTTTTTTGGTTCAGCTTTTAGGTTTTAGATTTTAGGGATCAGGGTTTGGGATATTGGGTTTTGGGGTTAGGTTTTATAATTTTTTTTGTTTAGGATTATTAAATTTGGGTATAGGGAATATTTTTTTGGGTTTGTGTGTCAACTTTTAGGTTTTAGAGTTTAGTGTTCAGGGTTTCGGATATAGGGTTTTGGGGATAGGTTTTTGGATTTTTTTTTTGTTTAGGATTCGGGGTTTAAGTTTATGATTTTAATATAGGGTTTGGTTTTAAGGTTTAGATATTAGGATTTTGAAATTATGGTATTGGGAATCTATTTTTGGGTTATGTTTCAGCTTTTATGTTTTAGAGTTTAGTGATTAGGTTTTCGGATATAGGGTTTTGGGGCTAGGTTTTAGGATTTTTTTTTGTTTAGGATTCAGGGTTTTGGTTTATGATTTTAATTTAGTTTTTAGGTTTTAAGTTTTAGGGTTTAGGATTTTAAAATTAGGGTATATGGAATATGTTTTTTTGTTTAGGGTTCAGCTTTTATGTTTTAGAGTTTAGGGATCAGGGTTTCACATATAGGGTTTTGGGGATAGGTTTTAGGATTTTTTTTTGTTTAGAATTCAGGGTTTAGGTTTATGATTTTAATTTACGGTTTAGTTTTTATGTTTTTTGGTTCAGTATTTTGAAATTAGGGTATAGTGAATATGTTTTTATTTTTAGGTTTCAGCTTTTAGGTTTTAGATTTTAGGGTTCAGGGTTTCAGATATTGGGTTTTGGGCCTCGGTTTTAGGATGTTTTTTTGTTTAGGATTTAGCTTTTAGGTTTATGGTTTTAAAGTAGGGTTTAGTTTTTAAGGTTTATCATTTATAATTTTGAAATTAGGTTATAGGGAATATTTTTTTGGGTTTAAGGTTCAGATTTTAGGATTTAGAGTTTAAGGATCAGGGTTTCGGATATAGGGTTTTGGGGATAGGTTTTAGGATTTTTTTAGGATTCACGATTTAGGTTTATGATTTGGATGTAGGGTTTATCTTTTAAGGTTTTGGGTTTAGGATTTTGAAATTTGTGTATAGGGAATATTTTTTTGGGTTTAGCGTTCATCTTTTAGGTTTTGGAGATTAGGGATCTGGGTTTCGGATATAGGGTTTTTTGGCTAGGTTTCATGATTTTTTTTGTTTAGGATTCAGGGTTTAGGATTATGATTTTAATATCGGGATTAGTTTTTAAGGAGTAGGGTTTAGGATTTTAAAATTGGGGTATAGGGATTATGTTTTTGGGTTTAGGGTTTAGCTTTTAGGTTTTGGAGTTTGGGGATCAGGGTTACATATATAGGGTTTTGGGGCTAGGTTTTAGTATATTTTTGTTTAGGATTCTGGGTTAAGGTTTTTGATTTTAATGTAGGGTTTAGGTTTTATAGTTTATGGTTTATGATTTTGAAATTAGAGTATAAGGAATATGTTTTTGGGATTAGGGTTCAGATTTTTGGATTTATAGTTTAGGGATCAGGGTTTTGGATATAGGGTTTTCGGGCTAGGTTTGAGGATTTTTTTGTTTAGGATTCAGGGTTTAGGTTTATTATTCTAATGTAGGTTTAATGTTTTAATGTTTATGGTTTAGGATTTTGAAATTAGAGTATAGGGAATGGTTTTTTGGGTTTAGGGTTTAGCTTTTAGGTTTTAGTGTTTTGGGATCAGGGTTTGGGATATTGGGTTTTGGGGCTAGGTTTTAGGATTTTATTATTTCGGATTCAGGGGTTAGGTTTATTATTTTAATGTAGGATTTAGGTTTTAAGGTTTAGGGTTTGGGATTTTAAAATTAGAGTGTAGGGAATGTGTTTTTGGGTTTAGGGTTTTGCTTTTAAGTTTTAGAGTTTAGGGATCAGGCTTTCGGATATAGGGTTTTGGGGCTAGGTTTTAGGATATTTTTTTAGGATTCAGGGTTTAGGTTTATTATTTTAATGTTGGGTTTAGGTTTTAAGATTTATGGTTTAGGATTTCGATATTACGGTATATGGAATAGGTTTTTGATTTTAGGTTTCAGCTTTTAGGTTTTAGAGTTTAGGGATTGGGGTTTCAGATATAGTTTTTTGGGGCTAGGTTTTAGGATTTTTTTTGTTTAGGATTTAGGGTTTAGGTTTATTATTTTAATTTACGGTTTAGGTTTTAAGGTTTAGGGTTTAGGATTTTTAAATAAGGGTATAGGGATTAGGGTTTTGGGGCTATATTTTATTATTATTTTTTGTTTAGGATTCAGGGTTTAGGTTTATGATTTTAAAGCAGGGTTTAGGTTTTAAGGTTAGGGTATAAGATTTTGAAATTAGGGTATATGAAATATGTTTCTGGGTTTAGGGTTCAACTTTTAGGTTTTAGAAATTTTGGTATGAGGGTTTTTGATATAGGATTTTGGGGAGAGGTTTTAGGATTTTTTTTGTTTGGGATTCAGGGTTTAGGTTTATGATTTAAATGTAGGGTTTAGGTTTTAGGATTTTAAAATTTTCGTATATGGAATATGTTTTTGGATTTAGGGTTCAGATTTAGGTTTTAGAGTTTAGGCATCAGGTTTTCAGAATAGGTTTTATGATTTTTTTGTTTAGGATTCATAGTTTTGGTTTATGATTTTAATGTAGGGTTTAGGTTTTAAGTTTTAGGGTTTAGGTTTTTGAAATTAAAGCATAGGGAATATTTTGGGGCTTTAGGGTTCAGCTTTTAGGTTTTAGATTTTAGGGATCAAGGTTTCATATATAGGGTTTTGGGGCTAGGTTTAGGATTTTTTTGTTTAGGATTCTGTGTTTAGGTTTCTGATTTGATTGTAGGGTTTTTGTTTTAAGGTTTATCATTTAGAATTTTGAAATTAGTTTATAGGGAATATGTTTTTGGGTTTAGGGTTCAGATTTTTGGACTTAGATTTTAGGGATCAGGGTTTCAGATATAGGGGTTTGGGGCTAGGTTTTAGGATTTTTTTAGGATTCACGGTTTAGGTTTATGATTTCGATGTAGGGTTTATTTTTTAAGGTTTGGGGTTTAGGATTTTGAAATTATTGTATAGGGAATATGTGTTTGGGCTTAACGTTCAGCTTTTAGGTTATAGAGTTTCAGGATTTGGGTTTCAGATATAGGGTATTGGGGCTAGGTTTCAGGATTTTTTTTTTAGGATTTCGGGTTTAGGTTTACGATTTTAATGTCGGGATTAGTTTTTAAGGTTTAGGGTTTAGGATTTTGAAATTAGGGTATAGGGAATATGTTTTTAGGTTTAGGGTTTAGCTTTTAGGTTTTAGAGTTTAGGGATCATGGTTTCATATATAGGGTTTTCGGGCTAGGTTTTAGGATATTTTTGTTTAGGATTCTGGGTTTAGGTTTATGATTTTAATGTAGGGTTTATATTTTAAGGTTTAGGGTTTATGATTTTGAAATTAAGGTATAAGGAATATTTTTTTGGGTTTCAGGTTCAGATTTTAGGATTTAGAGTTTAGGGATCAGGGTTTTGGATATCGGGTTTTGGAGCTAGGTTTTAGGATTTTTTTTGTTTAGGATTCAGGGTTTAGGTTTATGATTCTAATGTAGGGTTTAGGTTTAAAGGTTTAGAATTTAGGATTTTGAAATTCGTGTATAGGGAATCGGATTTTTTTTTGGTTCAGCTTTTAGGTTTTAGATTTTAGGGATCAGGGTTTGGGATATTGGGTTTTGGGGTTAGGTTTTATAATTTTTTTTGTTTAGGATTATTAAATTTGGGTATAGGGAATATTTTTTTGGGTTTGTGTGTCAACTTTTAGGTTTTAGAGTTTAGTGTTCAGGGTTTCGGATATAGGGTTTTGGGGATAGGTTTTTGGATTTTTTTTTTGTTTAGGATTCGGGGTTTAAGTTTATGATTTTAATATAGGGTTTGGTTTTAAGGTTTAGATATTAGGATTTTGAAATTATGGTATTGGGAATCTATTTTTGGGTTATGTTTCAGCTTTTATGTTTTAGAGTTTAGTGATTAGGTTTTCGGATATAGGGTTTTGGGGCTAGGTTTTAGGATTTTTTTTTGTTTAGGATTCAGGGTTTTGGTTTATGATTTTAATTTAGTTTTTAGGTTTTAAGTTTTAGGGTTTAGGATTTTAAAATTAGGGTATATGGAATATGTTTTTTTGTTTAGGGTTCAGCTTTTATGTTTTAGAGTTTAGGGATCAGGGTTTCACATATAGGGTTTTGGGGATAGGTTTTAGGATTTTTTTTTGTTTAGAATTCAGGGTTTAGGTTTATGATTTTAATTTACGGTTTAGTTTTTATGTTTTTTGGTTCAGTATTTTGAAATTAGGGTATAGTGAATATGTTTTTATTTTTAGGTTTCAGCTTTTAGGTTTTAGATTTTAGGGTTCAGGGTTTCAGATATTGGGTTTTGGGCCTCGGTTTTAGGATGTTTTTTTGTTTAGGATTTAGCTTTTAGGTTTATGGTTTTAAAGTAGGGTTTAGTTTTTAAGGTTTATCATTTATAATTTTGAAATTAGGTTATAGGGAATATTTTTTTGGGTTTAAGGTTCAGATTTTAGGATTTAGAGTTTAAGGATCAGGGTTTCGGATATAGGGTTTTGGGGATAGGTTTTAGGATTTTTTTAGGATTCACGATTTAGGTTTATGATTTGGATGTAGGGTTTATCTTTTAAGGTTTTGGGTTTAGGATTTTGAAATTTGTGTATAGGGAATATTTTTTTGGGTTTAGCGTTCATCTTTTAGGTTTTGGAGATTAGGGATCTGGGTTTCGGATATAGGGTTTTTTGGCTAGGTTTCATGATTTTTTTTGTTTAGGATTCAGGGTTTAGGATTATGATTTTAATATCGGGATTAGTTTTTAAGGAGTAGGGTTTAGGATTTTAAAATTGGGGTATAGGGATTATGTTTTTGGGTTTAGGGTTTAGCTTTTAGGTTTTGGAGTTTGGGGATCAGGGTTACATATATAGGGTTTTGGGGCTAGGTTTTAGTATATTTTTGTTTAGGATTCTGGGTTAAGGTTTTTGATTTTAATGTAGGGTTTAGGTTTTATAGTTTATGGTTTATGATTTTGAAATTAGAGTATAAGGAATATGTTTTTGGGATTAGGGTTCAGATTTTTGGATTTATAGTTTAGGGATCAGGGTTTTGGATATAGGGTTTTCGGGCTAGGTTTGAGGATTTTTTTGTTTAGGATTCAGGGTTTAGGTTTATTATTCTAATGTAGGTTTAATGTTTTAATGTTTATGGTTTAGGATTTTGAAATTAGAGTATAGGGAATGGTTTTTTGGGTTTAGGGTTTAGCTTTTAGGTTTTAGTGTTTTGGGATCAGGGTTTGGGATATTGGGTTTTGGGGCTAGGTTTTAGGATTTTATTATTTCGGATTCAGGGGTTAGGTTTATTATTTTAATGTAGGATTTAGGTTTTAAGGTTTAGGGTTTGGGATTTTAAAATTAGAGTGTAGGGAATGTGTTTTTGGGTTTAGGGTTTTGCTTTTAAGTTTTAGAGTTTAGGGATCAGGCTTTCGGATATAGGGTTTTGGGGCTAGGTTTTAGGATATTTTTTTAGGATTCAGGGTTTAGGTTTATTATTTTAATGTTGGGTTTAGGTTTTAAGATTTATGGTTTAGGATTTCGATATTACGGTATATGGAATAGGTTTTTGATTTTAGGTTTCAGCTTTTAGGTTTTAGAGTTTAGGGATTGGGGTTTCAGATATAGTTTTTTGGGGCTAGGTTTTAGGATTTTTTTTGTTTAGGATTTAGGGTTTAGGTTTATTATTTTAATTTACGGTTTAGGTTTTAAGGTTTAGGGTTTAGGATTTTTAAATAAGGGTATAGGGATTAGGGTTTTGGGGCTATATTTTATTATTATTTTTTGTTTAGGATTCAGGGTTTAGGTTTATGATTTTAAAGCAGGGTTTAGGTTTTAAGGTTAGGGTATAAGATTTTGAAATTAGGGTATATGAAATATGTTTCTGGGTTTAGGGTTCAACTTTTAGGTTTTAGAAATTTTGGTATGAGGGTTTTTGATATAGGATTTTGGGGAGAGGTTTTAGGATTTTTTTTGTTTGGGATTCAGGGTTTAGGTTTATGATTTAAATGTAGGGTTTAGGTTTTAGGATTTTAAAATTTTCGTATATGGAATATGTTTTTGGATTTAGGGTTCAGATTTAGGTTTTAGAGTTTAGGCATCAGGTTTTCAGAATAGGTTTTATGATTTTTTTGTTTAGGATTCATAGTTTTGGTTTATGATTTTAATGTAGGGTTTAGGTTTTAAGTTTTAGGGTTTAGGTTTTTGAAATTAAAGCATAGGGAATATTTTGGGGCTTTAGGGTTCAGCTTTTAGGTTTTAGATTTTAGGGATCAAGGTTTCATATATAGGGTTTTGGGGCTAGGTTTAGGATTTTTTTGTTTAGGATTCTGTGTTTAGGTTTCTGATTTGATTGTAGGGTTTTTGTTTTAAGGTTTATCATTTAGAATTTTGAAATTAGTTTATAGGGAATATGTTTTTGGGTTTAGGGTTCAGATTTTTGGACTTAGATTTTAGGGATCAGGGTTTCAGATATAGGGGTTTGGGGCTAGGTTTTAGGATTTTTTTAGGATTCACGGTTTAGGTTTATGATTTCGATGTAGGGTTTATTTTTTAAGGTTTGGGGTTTAGGATTTTGAAATTATTGTATAGGGAATATGTGTTTGGGCTTAACGTTCAGCTTTTAGGTTATAGAGTTTCAGGATTTGGGTTTCAGATATAGGGTATTGGGGCTAGGTTTCAGGATTTTTTTTTTAGGATTTCGGGTTTAGGTTTACGATTTTAATGTCGGGATTAGTTTTTAAGGTTTAGGGTTTAGGATTTTGAAATTAGGGTATAGGGAATATGTTTTTAGGTTTAGGGTTTAGCTTTTAGGTTTTAGAGTTTAGGGATCATGGTTTCATATATAGGGTTTTCGGGCTAGGTTTTAGGATATTTTTGTTTAGGATTCTGGGTTTAGGTTTATGATTTTAATGTAGGGTTTATATTTTAAGGTTTAGGGTTTATGATTTTGAAATTAAGGTATAAGGAATATTTTTTTGGGTTTCAGGTTCAGATTTTAGGATTTAGAGTTTAGGGATCAGGGTTTTGGATATCGGGTTTTGGAGCTAGGTTTTAGGATTTTTTTTGTTTAGGATTCAGGGTTTAGGTTTATGATTCTAATGTAGGGTTTAGGTTTAAAGGTTTAGAATTTAGGATTTTGAAATTCGTGTATAGGGAATCGGATTTTTTTTTGGTTCAGCTTTTAGGTTTTAGATTTTAGGGATCAGGGTTTGGGATATTGGGTTTTGGGGTTAGGTTTTATAATTTTTTTTGTTTAGGATTATTAAATTTGGGTATAGGGAATATTTTTTTGGGTTTGTGTGTCAACTTTTAGGTTTTAGAGTTTAGTGTTCAGGGTTTCGGATATAGGGTTTTGGGGATAGGTTTTTGGATTTTTTTTTTGTTTAGGATTCGGGGTTTAAGTTTATGATTTTAATATAGGGTTTGGTTTTAAGGTTTCAGATATTAGGATTTTGAAATTATGGTATTGGGAATCTATTTTTGGGTTATGTTTCAGCTTTTATGTTTTAGAGTTTAGTGATTAGGTTTTCGGATATAGGGTTTTGGGGCTAGGTTTTAGGATTTTTTTTTGTTTAGGATTCAGGGTTTTGGTTTATGATTTTAATTTAGTTTTTAGGTTTTAAGTTTTAGGGTTTAGGATTTTAAAATTAGGGTATATGGAATATGTTTTTTTGTTTAGGGTTCAGCTTTTATGTTTTAGAGTTTAGGGATCAGGGTTTCACATATAGGGTTTTGGGGATAGGTTTTAGGATTTTTTTTTGTTTAGAATTCAGGGTTTAGGTTTATGATTTTAATTTACGGTTTAGTTTTTATGTTTTTTGGTTCAGTATTTTGAAATTAGGGTATAGTGAATATGTTTTTATTTTTAGGTTTCAGCTTTTAGGTTTTAGATTTTAGGGTTCAGGGTTTCAGATATTGGGTTTTGGGCCTCGGTTTTAGGATGTTTTTTTGTTTAGGATTTAGCTTTTAGGTTTATGGTTTTAAAGTAGGGTTTAGTTTTTAAGGTTTATCATTTATAATTTTGAAATTAGGTTATAGGGAATATTTTTTTGGGTTTAAGGTTCAGATTTTAGGATTTAGAGTTTAAGGATCAGGGTTTCGGATATAGGGTTTTGGGGATAGGTTTTAGGATTTTTTTAGGATTCACGATTTAGGTTTATGATTTGGATGTAGGGTTTATCTTTTAAGGTTTTGGGTTTAGGATTTTGAAATTTGTGTATAGGGAATATTTTTTTGGGTTTAGCGTTCATCTTTTAGGTTTTGGAGATTAGGGATCTGGGTTTCGGATATAGGGTTTTTTGGCTAGGTTTCATGATTTTTTTTGTTTAGGATTCAGGGTTTAGGATTATGATTTTAATATCGGGATTAGTTTTTAAGGAGTAGGGTTTAGGATTTTAAAATTGGGGTATAGGGATTATGTTTTTGGGTTTAGGGTTTAGCTTTTAGGTTTTGGAGTTTGGGGATCAGGGTTACATATATAGGGTTTTGGGGCTAGGTTTTAGTATATTTTTGTTTAGGATTCTGGGTTAAGGTTTTTGATTTTAATGTAGGGTTTAGGTTTTATAGTTTATGGTTTATGATTTTGAAATTAGAGTATAAGGAATATGTTTTTGGGATTAGGGTTCAGATTTTTGGATTTATAGTTTAGGGATCAGGGTTTTGGATATAGGGTTTTCGGGCTAGGTTTGAGGATTTTTTTGTTTAGGATTCAGGGTTTAGGTTTATTATTCTAATGTAGGTTTAATGTTTTAATGTTTATGGTTTAGGATTTTGAAATTATAGAGTATAGGGAATGGTTTTTTGGGTTTAGGGTTTAGCTTTTAGGTTTTAGTGTTTTGGGATCAGGGTTTGGGATATTGGGTTTTGGGGCTAGGTTTTAGGATTTTATTATTTCGGATTCAGGGGTTAGGTTTATTATTTTAATGTAGGATTTAGGTTTTAAGGTTTAGGGTTTGGGATTTTAAAATTAGAGTGTAGGGAATGTGTTTTTGGGTTTAGGGTTTTGCTTTTAAGTTTTAGAGTTTAGGGATCAGGCTTTCGGATATAGGGTTTTGGGGCTAGGTTTTAGGATATTTTTTTAGGATTCAGGGTTTAGGTTTATTATTTTAATGTTGGGTTTAGGTTTTAAGATTTATGGTTTAGGATTTCGATATTACGGTATATGGAATAGGTTTTTGATTTTAGGTTTCAGCTTTTAGGTTTTAGAGTTTAGGGATTGGGGTTTCAGATATAGTTTTTTGGGGCTAGGTTTTAGGATTTTTTTTGTTTAGGATTTAGGGTTTAGGTTTATTATTTTAATTTACGGTTTAGGTTTTAAGGTTTAGGGTTTAGGATTTTTAAATAAGGGTATAGGGATTAGGGTTTTGGGGCTATATTTTATTATTATTTTTTGTTTAGGATTCAGGGTTTAGGTTTATGATTTTAAAGCAGGGTTTAGGTTTTAAGGTTAGGGTATAAGATTTTTGAAATTAGGGTATATGAAATATGTTTCTGGGTTTAGGGTTCAACTTTTAGGTTTTAGAAATTTTGGTATGAGGGTTTTTGATATAGGATTTTGGGGAGAGGTTTTAGGATTTTTTTTGTTTGGGATTCAGGGTTTAGGTTTATGATTTAAATGTAGGGTTTAGGTTTTAGGATTTTAAAATTTTCGTATATGGAATATGTTTTTGGATTTAGGGTTCAGATTTAGGTTTTAGAGTTTAGGCATCAGGTTTTCAGAATAGGTTTTATGATTTTTTTGTTTAGGATTCATAGTTTTGGTTTATGATTTTAATGTAGGGTTTAGGTTTTAAGTTTTAGGGTTTAGGTTTTTGAAATTAAAGCATAGGGAATATTTTGGGGCTTTAGGGTTCAGCTTTTAGGTTTTAGATTTTAGGGATCAAGGTTTCATATATAGGGTTTTGGGGCTAGGTTTAGGATTTTTTTGTTTAGGATTCTGTGTTTAGGTTTCTGATTTGATTGTAGGGTTTTTGTTTTAAGGTTTATCATTTAGAATTTTGAAATTAGTTTATAGGGAATATGTTTTTGGGTTTAGGGTTCAGATTTTTGGACTTAGATTTTAGGGATCAGGGTTTCAGATATAGGGGTTTGGGGCTAGGTTTTAGGATTTTTTTAGGATTCACGGTTTAGGTTTATGATTTCGATGTAGGGTTTATTTTTTAAGGTTTGGGGTTTAGGATTTTGAAATTATTGTATAGGGAATATGTGTTTGGGCTTAACGTTCAGCTTTTAGGTTATAGAGTTTCAGGATTTGGGTTTCAGATATAGGGTATTGGGGCTAGGTTTCAGGATTTTTTTTTTAGGATTTCGGGTTTAGGTTTACGATTTTAATGTCGGGATTAGTTTTTAAGGTTTAGGGTTTAGGATTTTGAAATTAGGGTATAGGGAATATGTTTTTAGGTTTAGGGTTTAGCTTTTAGGTTTTAGAGTTTAGGGATCATGGTTT